>MPNW01000686.1:29029-34029 GCA_011800805.1 Hirudo medicinalis | reverse complement strand
AATAATAATAATAATAATAATAATAATAATATAATATAAATCTTATAATATAAATTTTATAATATGATAATGTTAGTCATCTTCACATTAAAAAATTATTCAACATTGAATATTAGCTGGTTTTCAAAATTTAGCTTCATGTCGTGAAATGACATTCGTTTCCATATCTTTGATGGTCTGTGAAAGGCAACCATTTATTAAGGCAAATGATGAAATTATATTTACTTAAATGAATATAATATTGAGAGTAATAAAATAATAAATTGAATATTAGTTTTTTTTTAATTTTTCAGACGAGAGCAGGTAATAAAAGTGGATTATTATTTTTCAAACAGCTGATGAGTGCACTGAAAACTGTATCGTGTTGTTTTATTTTACCATTAACTCGAAAGAATTTCAAATATTAGGACAGAAGACATACGTAGGTTGTAATTATTCCTCATGAATAGAAATGATGTCTCACTTTTAACTTATTCAATCATCCCTCAAATCGAACATTTCTTTAGCGAATGATCTTTCGTTCCAGTCACGTGATTCTTCCACTTTTTCCATTCAAATGTTTTCCAGGACTTGCATCAACGTCCAGGCTTCTGTGTGACTTTCGCTTCTAAAAGTGATGTTTGCAATGCCTAATCAGATCTAATTACTCAGACCTAAAATAACAACTCAATTCATTCATTTTTCTTCAATCGCTTTCTGAGATTTGATTGCAGCAGGTCTTCTAAGCCGATGAATTTCTTCTGGCAGCAAACGACTTCATCCACCTCTCCTTGTAATCATGCCTCCCACCACTCCTCCGAAATCATAATCATAATTTCTGGAAGGTTTTAAGTTTTTCCACAATTTCGCCAATTTACGCTTTCCGTTTGATTCGTGCAGGTTTGCTTCAAAATGAATCCACACCTGATTTTTTAAAATATAATTTGACGGATTTAAGCTTAAAATTTTAAAAGATTGTTGAAAAATATGATCATAAATATCAAAATAATGTTTGAAAATTTTTATAACATATACTTGCAGTTCGAATATTGCAATATTTTAGTTCGAATTTAATTTCTTTATCCGTTTATTTGGCTTTAAAATCATCACCCATTAAAACATTTTGAATTTATGACTTGTCAAACATGAATGCTAAATGAACATTAAATGAATATGGAAACATATATAAAATATTTAAACATGGATTTCATTACATTTACTATAAATACTAATAAATAAATAAATAATAATAAATTTATTAATATTTCTGATTAAAGAGAGGAAAATGTTTATATTAATTGTTTAAAATTGTATCTTAAATAAATCTATATTAAATTTGAATTAATTTTAAAATTTATCTCTATTTAAAGTATCCAACTGTAAATAATTTCGTTTTTGCAAATTCCAAAAATAAAGAAATATTTTGTAACTAATTATTCTGCAAACCGACCTTGAAAAGTCCACTTCGATTGAAATGGCGCTTATTACGTCAGTTTTACGACAACAACAACATTCCGCTTGTGCATAAATTAGAACATTATTTTCTTCTTCAACAATTCGAAACAAGTCTTATTTTTAAACATTTCTTGTGAGATTCGAAAAACAGCAGCACGAAGTCATCCTCCCGTTCAAATGGTGATCCTGCGAACATCTCGCGAATGCATCTCGTGGCGTGGTTCTTCCTGGAGATTTCAAAGCGCATATTTCATTGATGCCTCCTTCCAGCTCTCCAATTCCAATTACCCTCCACCCCTCAAACACATCCTCAGCAGCTTTTACACTCTCATTCCTCCGTGCCTCACTCCAACAGGCAAGCTACGAACATGCGGTTAATTCGGAATAATTTCCTCTCATAATTATTAATTATTAATTATTAATTATTAATTATTAATTATTAATTATTAATTATTAATTATTAATTATTAATTATTAATTATTATTTTCTTTAAACTTCTGAAATGGTAAATCAATGCATTTCATGAATATCGTTGATCCAATGTCTTGTAGAGTTTGCATTCAGGTTGATATCATGGGATGGATGACAACCTCTGTTGTTACTTATTCGACAACTCAAATGTCAACGTGCATCTTGTCCTTTAAAATAATTATATTAATTATAATTAATCAATGAATCTCCTTTTCTTGCAACTTCATCCCTGGTTTTGCTGCACAAAAATATGCAGAATTTTCATTCCTTGAGTTTGCGATGAATTTACAAAATTAAAGTTTGTTTGAATTAAATCTAATTCACTAGAATCGAAAGTAGCGAACGCAGTTAACGAAAAGTAATTTAATGTTTTCTTCAAAAGGAAACAAAATAAAATTCGTTGAAAGTTGGAAATATTTTCGTGTCGCCTGAGTTGACGTGGAGGATGGGGAGCATTTGGTGGAACTAAAAGAAGCAGTCGACCGAAGAAAGCAAGGATTTAATTGTTGATTTCGACTTTAAATTTGGAAAATTCTGGAAATTGGGCGTTTTCATTGGCATCCTTGAAGAGCAAAAAAATTTCAAAATGGAGAAGAAAATGAATTCCTGTTCATTTCAGCTGATGATTAGATGATTTTAAAAAAAACGTTTTCGCTTATTTCTTGACTTAATCCGCAAAATCAATAACATTCCTCCATTTCGAGATTGTGAGTCAGATGGTTTTTCTTTATTTTCACATTTTTTATTAATAATAATTAGGGCGGCAGATTAATCTTCGTTATCGCGCGCGATTAACGCGCTAATTTTTTCCAGTTCAAATAATTAAATTTAATATAATTAAAATTTATTAACTAAATAAATAGCTAGATTAACCCGTTAAATTTTTATACTTTTTAAATAAATTATTTTATTAATTTATAAAATATTTTCACTTATTTTATGTTTTATAACTCCTTGTTTTTGTATCTTGTTATATCTTTGGCTTCAGGCTTCCCATATAATTATTGTTTAAAAAGACCAAACGTAATGTATTCCGCTTATAAACATACGAAAGCCACAAGTAGCATAGGTAAATCAATTTTGGAGCACATAGCATGGTATAGGCAATGCTGGAACGTATCCAGAATCGGAGACCGTGGGAGTGGCCACCGGAAAAGGTTTGATGTTCGGAGTTCGATACCCATCGTAACTGGTCAGGGAAGGATGAGCAACTTTAGATATAAAACAGAAGATATCAGCAACTTTTTCTGATCCAACATAGGGGTGGATCTTCTCTTTGGGATAATGCAGGGTACTGCATAAGGGTTGGCCCGCACGGACGTAAGATATGGTGTGCCGATGCAATCCAATCATTATTCATTCAAAAATGAATGTTCAATCAACAAATCGAAATCAGGTTTTAAACTTCAGTAGTTAAACCAGATCATGACACCAACATGTCATGACGTCAACATGCATTGTGAGCACGATTTCAAATAGCTTCTACGATTAAAAATCTCAGTGAATTAATTTTTCTTTGAATCTATTTTTAGATTGATTGGAATTCATCTTTCCATAACAAAGAGCAGCCAATCAGGATGAGAATAAATCTCTTCCGTAAGTGCTGCTGAATCCTTAACAGATGATTCATGAAACAGGACATCCTTCATGAACAAATGAAATTGCTTGTTTTTAGTTTCAAACTTCAAATTTGTGCTCGACAATTTTAGACTTAAAATTCTTTCACGCCATTGCATGACCGGTGCCAGTTTTGATGGGTTTAATTTGAAAGTGTTTAATGTCACCTTATTTAATCAGAAAAATACAAATATAATTTGGCATGTAGGCTAGCTCAGTTGCGTTCACACATGCGGTCGTAATGTGTCGTGTTCGTAACCCAGCCTGCACTGACAGGGAGCGCCCAAAGGTTGGGACGCTATATAAATGGTAGAGCGATTAAAAAGTGCCTTTACATCCTCTTCTGATACATAAGGAACTCAAAAGATTGGCCAAATAGGACTGCTACAGCGACTCAATTACCTTGTCTTCATCCAAACAGGTCTTGCTTCAACAATAGGTGTTCTTGTCAGCAAAAAGACAAAATTTTGCTTCGATGTCGTCCTTGAGAGGCCAGTGATTTATAATCTGTGTTTGTTGGATACGTGAAAAATTCCCACCTCCTTCGAATAAAAAATTATGGAACGAATAAAATCAAACCGAATAAAGCTTCATCGCAAAACAAGGCACTCGTCTAACAATCGTTCACACAATGTTTTCATTTGCCTTGCAAAATAGAATAACTTAAGTGCAATAAAATCAGAATTAATCAAGAGCCGAGGGTACATTCCTCTCTCACTCACCACCCTACGACGAGGTGACCTTACTTTGATTCCAAGGCCAAATTGGAGTCCAAATTCCAAACCTTACTTCACTTTAAACATTGGCAAGAAGTAATGTCCTGTCTTGAATTGGTTGGAATTCATTTCTTTCTCTGTGAGTCATTCATTGCTTGTCAAGCTGATAATATAATGATGATTAATATGATGACCATGTAATATCATTAAAAATAAGTAGATATTCTCTTGTTTATTTCAAATAATAAAATACGTTTTCTCCTTACTTTAAAATAATGCAATATTTTCATTTCTTCTTTTGAAATGTTGAACGTTATTATTAATTATTATAACATTATTATCCAAATAAAATAGAGTAAGCTCCAGAGTAGGTTTATTTATTTAATATTATTAATAATTATATTTATAAGAATAATATTGATATTCAATGTTTTAAAATACTTCTGATTTGAAAATGAATGTACTTTTGTAAATCCGATTTAAGCCTGCAGTTTGACAAGCACGATGTTCGGAACATTTAAAGTATTTTCAATCATTGTTTTTCATAAACTCAGTTGAAAAATATTGAGTTGAGTTGGTTTAAAATATATTAATGGAGGTTTTCCTCACAATGCTCAGCCCTTCATCACAGCTTTTGGAATTTGTTTCATCATCATCATCATCATCATCATCATCATCATCATCATCATCATCATCATCATCATCATCATCATCATCATCATCATCATCATCATCATCATCATCATCATCATCATCATCAT
>MPNW01000686.1:13338-27178 GCA_011800805.1 Hirudo medicinalis | reverse complement strand
GCTTCGATGCTCTCGATCATCAGTCATCATCATCATCATCATCATCATCATCATCATCATCATCATCATCATCATCATCATCATCATCATCATCATCATCACATCATCATCATCATCATCATCATCATCATCATCATCGCTACCATCAATCGTCGTCATCATCATTAATTGACAATCATTGGTAGTCTTTCGTCATTTGTTTTCCAAGCGGGAGTCGCTGTTATTTCTTCATTTTCAAAAAATAAAATAAAAAATAAAATTCGTATTAAAGACAAAAAATTCTTGAAAATTGAATATTTTTAAACCTTTTAAGTATAAATAAAATAAAAGCCTGCAGTGACTCACTAATTCTTCAAATACGATCAAAAAAAGTGTCAGCTTCAAAAACTAAAATCCAGGAGTTGTACAAGAAAAACAAATCGACAAATTGTTAAATGAGATTAAATTGTGAAATGTAAATTAAATTTTAATGTTTTTATTTCAACATTTAATGCGAACATAATTCAATACATTTGATGAGGATTTGTTCACAAGATGTCGAAATGAACAATTGTTCCATGAATCCATTCATTGTTTTATTTTAAATATTCCGATTTAAATACGTATTTAAAATGTAATATCGCAGAAATAAACTTAGTTTAATGAAGTATTATTGTTTCTAACCCATCATTATCAAGCAATTCATATCGAAATGTCTCGATTTTATTGTAGGAGCAAGAATGGAATTAAATATGGAACGATGTTATGTTGATGTGATAATATAATATTAATGACATTCAAATGTCATGTTTGTATTTAATGCGAAAGGGAGGAGTTTTGAAGAGATCGCCAGGAAATGAGCAGGTAATGAGAGTAGCAAATGATAGCCACAAATCCACGATGACATTACAACTTTATGAGGTTACAAAGAATTACTTCCTCATCACATTATCGCATTATGTCATCATCAAAAAAGTTTCTCAGTAAAAAATGTACTCTTGAAATGTTATCTAACATCACTCAATCAAGCAATCAGAAATTCAGTGCAACACCACCAACAACAATGTTAATCGCTTGACCAATTGTAAGAACAACAGTTGCAAGACCACTTGGAAGCTGCAGAGTTCGAGTTGTGTTTGTTTGATTGAAGTGCAAATTATTCATTTATTTGTCTTTCAATGAAAGCAAGACTTATTGAAGTTGAGGATCATTGAGGAGATAACAAGGTTCATTCAAGTAATCATTACTATCACATGATTATCACGTTATTATCAGATCATTACGTAAGGGGGTTGAATATTGTAAGCTAATAATTTCATGTATTTAATTTCATAGATTTGAAATCCTTGGATTAAATGGATCATAATTAATAATATTATTGCTCAATATTATAACCAATGATAGGATTGAATGGTGCTTGAGGTTGATTAAGTGCGGATGTGAAAGATTAATTTGAAAAGTAATTTTGAGGCAAAACTATCTTCGTTCACTCAAACGAGGTGAACAAAGAACAAAATAACAAAATTAGAAAAAAAAATCAAGTTTTGTGAGAAAGTGGAGACAAATTGAATTGATTTTTTGACAGACGAAATGCTTGGGTTGGATGGGAAAATTCGCAGAAAAATGTTGGATTCAATTTTAAATGGAAGACATCAGGACGGGCACCTGTTAACACAAAAAAATTGGAGGATAAATAAATAAATAAATAGATATTGAAGCAGATTTTGGGAAAAAATCATGAACAGTAAAAGTCTGAGACATACGAATGTACATTTGGAAGTTGGCTGGATTGATAAATCGAATGACTGCTCGAATGATTGGTTCAATGACTGTTTCATCGTAAAAGTTCCTCCGTACTTGAAAGAACACGTCAAGGTCTGACAGCTGCCTGAGGAACAAAGGAGGTTCAAGTTTTGATGGCAAACATCGTAATGACATCATTGTGACTTCTGTTCGCTTCAATCGGGAGCCTCTGATTCGAGCCTGATGAGTGGTAAAACACGTTTACGCAATCTGGCACTCACTCTCACCTCTTCAACATCCACCTCTCTCTTCCTCTCTCTCTCTCTCTCTCTCTTTTGTTGTCACAATGGAAACCACTGGACACACAGACTGATCAATGATGACCACACATGTAGAAGATGCTAACAACATAAGCCATAATAATTGTTTGCCGAAGGACTTGCACGTAATTATCATTATGTTAATGAGGACTTGTAAACATAATTATGTTAATTGGGAGGAGGTAGAAAGGTGGTCAAAAAATTACATAAACGAATCGGATTATGCAGATTATTCAATGAATTATTCATAATATTCCAACACAAGAGTGGCAGCCATTCATCACACGACAGCAATGTTTATTAGGAGCAAACTGTCCACTCCTCCTACCATCTCGTTCAGCAAGTCGTACACAACGATGTAACACTGGACAACGTAATACCCCATTGTAACGCTCTCATGCGTAACATAATTTTATGGCAATTACATCCCAGACAATGCTTACTTGAGGATCACGTCAACCATTCCAACTTCAAGCACACAAACAACAGCACACGGGCACAACAACTTCTTATATAAAGCCATCACCTACTTCTCTGCTTCCCTAAACAAGTTCGACCGGATTAAAGCTGCATGATTTGACAATTTAAGTTTCACCTGACAAATAATTTAATTAAAATTAGATTTAATGAGTTTTAATCGTAAACGAATTTAAAAGTTTAATGTTTTGTGTTCTGTGAACATTGGAAGCCATGAAATTCTCTCTCGTGTGTCTCATCGTGTTGACAGGTGAGTTTGAGGAATTACTTCAAGTTTTGATTGTTCATGCTTATTTTTGTCAATATTTTCTTTCGCATCGTTGTTTATCTGACTAAGTATTTATTTGGACACTTATTTTAAATAATTAATTTATTTATTTGTTAACGGAAATAGTAAAATGCAACTCAAATATTACTCTGTTGTCAAATAACAAATGCACTGAGAATAGCTTCATGTCGACATCATGAACTTTAAGGACTCTCAAAATCTCAAGGAATTTAAATTGGAAAATCACTGAGTGCTTCCAAAATGCACTTTTGAAGAAACACTTTTGACGATCGCTTACTTATTTCAAGATAGTTGTGTGACTCACAATGACGTGTGCTTAATGTTGGCATAACTTTGTATCAAAGATTCTTCTTTGAAATAATCTAGGTGTTTTTTGTGATGATGATAATGACAGTGATAATGATGATGGGTGACAATGGTGATGATAATGGTGATAATGATTTTTCCATAAAAGAGGCAGATGGCGAGGCGGTATCTTCCAACTGGATGTCAGTTGTGCCCGCATGAAATAATTGATTGGATGGATGTGCTGCATTGATATCACCAATTACGACACATGACGCACCAATTAATTAAAATTATTATCTTTATATATATTGCAATTAATTAAAATTATTATCTTTATATATATTGCAATTAATTAAAATTATTTACAATTAACCAATGTTGAATGATTTCTTTACAACTCCCTTCCAATCGTCAAACACTGTTTGCTGTTTGTTTGTTGTTTGTTTCTTGTGAGCAAAATGTCGTTAATTATCTCAGAAATAAAATAATGTGGATGATGATGATAACGATGTAACGTGATAAAGAGGCTGGTGATAATAACAGGTGATTGCTGTGAAACCGATGTTGTAATTAGAAGGAGATAAATTTTCACTGACAAGAAAATCAAATTAATCTCCTTCCGCCAATTATCAACTGCATTCACGACCCAGTCACTTCTTTCATTTTATTTTCTTCCACACTTCCAGCCATAGTCTTCTGAGTACTCTTGTACTTAGCAGTACTTAGTACTATCGTGTACGTATCTTACACCTGTTAATGATTGACACTGCATGTTGTTATTTGCATCATTATTTGCATGTTGAATGAAGAAGGTTTGAAAAATCCCGCGTGGAGATTGTGATTATTTATCAGAATTAGTTATTGTTGCAAATTATTAAAATTTTTTGTAAAATTAATTACAAGATGGTATTATTCGTTTCCGTAGATTTCGAGAAATGTTCGATGAAATTAACATCTAAATATTATTATTATTATTGTTATTATTATTGCTAATATTAATATTATTAAGTTTGTATTGAAATTCATTTTTAATTACGCTAAAATAACTCGGATGTTTTCGAGCATATTTCTCGTGAAATCAGTTGAAACTCATTGTTTATTTTAAACATCCACCTGTTGAAAATATTGAAATTTCCGCAAAAATGAAACAACTTCTCATTCCACAAATGCGTGTTGTTTGCACTGAGCAACTCATCAACAACATGGAAAACATAATTTACTTGTTCGAATAGCAGCTTTTGCATGATGGCGCCAAAACACCTGAGTGTTGCTTGAGCGACATCGCGATACAATGTTGACGACAATGTGAGATTCATCCCCGCTTGGTTGAATACGAATGTGAAAGTGAATGAATGTGAATGAATGTGAAGGCGAAGGTGAAGGTGAAGGGACAGCCGTTGGAATCGTTGGAGACGTGTGAGAAATATCACAGCGAGGATCTTGAATCCCAACATATGTTCACACAACTTGCCCGAGGCAACCTGATGACAATCAGCACATCTGTGCTCGTCTTACACTTAACTTACAAGTGCTGAAGATAATCACTTATTAAATGTTAAATTACATGAAAATTAATATTCACTTATTAAATGTTGTACTGTCAAGTGATGCAGAAGTCAGTATTTTTATCGAGGCTCATTAAGTATGCAAATGTAGTCCAGTGAAATAATTAAACAGTCGGTTTAGCCTGAAACTTTCATCCGTAATCGGCTTATTTTAAGGAACCATAAACAACTTCTTATTCGACATTCAGCTTGGACATTCAAAAGCTTTGTGCTTCTGCAGTCCAACGACAACAAGGGACATTGGATTTCATTGTTGCTTCAACAAGTTTCCAGTTGCGTGGCGAACATCCACGCTGTTTTCGTGGAAACTCGTGGGAATGGTTCAATGAAGGAGCGAATGATTCGCTTGAAAAGGAAACTCTTTCGAATTCTTTGAGTTTTTGTTCAAGTTTTTCGATAGCAATGAGTGTTCGTGGCAGTAAATCTGCAGGAAATAAGCTCAAAAAGTCCGGGTTTTGTCAACGTGCGCTTGAAGTATGGAGAGTCTTTGTTAATTTCGTCCTTCTAAACAGAGTTTATCTATCTCGAGCATTTGTGAAATATATTTTTTTCACAAATTCACTCATGAAAGGTAAAAATGGAACAATCAACAAAAAACCACACATATTTATAAATACAGATTAAAACTTAATTGAACTTCAACAACTTCCAATTCGAAGAATTGCTCCCGGCTAAGAAGGATTATCCCTCCCGATTGCAATATCATCAACGTTGTTATTGTTGTATACAATCAATGTAATTATGGTATTGTTTCACTGAAATGTTGTTGTATGTATAATGATCTGTTCACCGCTTGTTTAACTCTTAAGAACCTCTTCAAAAGGACTGTTTATCGGTCGCTAGCTTGACTTGCCAAAGGCAAACCTAACGTGGACAAATGTCACATGTGACACCATGTCACATGTTAATGACGGATGTAATTCTATTTGTATTTCGTAATTTGTTAGTATTCTTCTTCTAAAAACAAACTCGTTACTAATGGTAACATCAACATCGTCGTCATCATCATCATCATCATCGAAGAAAGTTAAGCAGTCTAAAAATTAAAAATCGTTATATATATTTGAAACAATTAATTTAAAACAACTAAAATAATTAATTTAAATAATCAATTCATTTTTAAGATAAATGAATTAATAACTTCAAGTTACTCAGTTTTCCACATTCCGTTTCTCATCAACAATTGTTTTAATTTGTTCATGTCGGGGCCTCCCAGTGTTAAATTCTACCAGTGATGTTGGGTCTACTTACTTATTAAAAACATTAAATACTATGCAAATAAATATAAATTCGAGCATAAATCAGTCCTTCTGACAAATTCCTCCCTGGAAAGTCCAATAAGGCAGGCAGGTGTCAGTGGAAGCACCTCCCATGCGGATTGATCGGCAAAAAGCCATCATTGTTATGCGCCACATCTGATCTTCTAATTGCATTCTCCTGACAACGTCCTTCAGTTCTCAGAGGAGACTTTTGGCTTCAAGTCATTTGTTATTTCCTGCTTTATGTCTCAACTGGGAAATAACAATCAATTCAGTTGCGTTTTTTTGGGTTTCGGCGAAAGAACGCAACTCGTTTGTGAATAAAATTAATGAAATGCTTGCTATTACACTACTGTTATGATGTCACGATTAGGTTTGCTATTAGCATTGCTTAGGACGTCTTTACGATGCCAAACAATAATTGTAAAAAGATCTCTCGTGAAATGTCTTTGAATAATTTGAAATTCACAATTTGAAATGAGAGCAAAAACGAACCAATTAAAAGATGAAAAGTAATTTTACCGAGCACAAATTAATTTGTCCACTTTCCATTGGGGAAGTTCTTCAATGAGACTCTTTGTAATGCCTTCGAAGAAGTCACTTATTTGATCATTTCAGAGGAAGAAAGAGTTCCATGCTCAGTGGGAGTGTCCGAGCACTGACACCTTTATGCTTCCAAATGTTGGCCGTGTGCATTAGAATCAATCAACCGTGTGCTGTCCTGAGTAGGATTGTGTACTACGGATTGTGTTAATGTATAATATTATTTATTAATATTGCTAATATCATCTTAAAGTGATCTGATAATTTAAATATTACAAAGCAAGATTAAATTGTTATCTATCAATACACGGGCATGATTCTACGTAGGTAGCAGCTCCATAAAAGAAGTTAAAAATTTAATAAGGCGGACGAGGAAAGAAAGGAAACGTGGTTCTCATTTTGGCCACAATTTGTCTGCGTAGTGATATTTCTGGGTCAGGAGTAAAGTAAACAATCGGCCATTATGCAAGTCATCTTGGATTTTTCTCTTCCTGGATCTAATCAAAACATTTCCTAGAGGAGGATCCAACTGATCTGCATCTCTTTGAACTTACTTTTTCAACGAGAGATGTTCATGCTGAGGAAGAGGCGATGATGATTGGTAGGAATTCGAAAGTTGAATTTGAGATCGATTCAGGATTTAATGAAACGTGTTCGTTTCAAACTGGCTGATTAAGATTTGAAAGTCAATTAAGATTTCAACTTATCGAACTTATCAACTTATTTCAACTTATTCTTGATCTGTGGTTCGTGTTAAAAATGCAGGTAATAATTTCTTTAAAGCCATTTCTAAACTATTATCTGGGCATGCAAGTGCTTATTAACATGAGATGGGAAGGTGGTGATTATGAAAGCAGTGATTATGATAATGATGTGGAAACAGAACTCCATTAGGTAGAAGAAATCTTCATTTTATCTGGAAAGATTTTATCGAAGTCAGACTGGGATGAACTCAAGGATACAACGTTGAGAAAGCAATGAAGCCACACACAATTGAAACACCATGCGACACATCCGAACGATTTCACAAAACATCGTGAATTATTCAAGAATAATAGTAATATTTATAATAACTAGTAATAAAATATTATTAACAGAAAATAATCAATATTTAAAATTCTAACAAACGCTCCTTCAAGTAATTGGAGAGTTAAATTTAAGAGTTGATCTTCAAAATAAATGACAATTGTTCAACGCTTCAACACAAAAATGAAAGAAAACATTGTGACTTTCAAAAGGACCACCTCGATGTTTGAAGTGTTTGAAGAATTGTGGGTTTTTCTATTTTTTTCAAACCCTTCTTAAATTTCTCTTCCAGAAAGATGGCGACGATGACGATGACGATGATAATGTCATGATGATGATTTTGGTGTTAGTGATGATGATGATGACGATGATGATGATGATACGTATTTGTATGATGATACGACGATGATGATGATGAAGATGTATGTGCCGGTACAACGAAGGCAGAATAAAATATTCTTGAAAGCATTCCAGAGACACAGAACATTGTAAGGAGACATTACTTTAAGAGCCGAAATGGCCACTCAGAAGTCAAAAGCAGGACAATAAAAGCTGAATAAAAGTTGAATGAAACTTGAATGAGCCCCTACGACCATCATGTGCTCCTCTGCTCGTTATTTCGATTCGAAGGAGCCAATTTCCTGCGCAACACTTTCGAAAATGTTTTATTTTTCTCACGCATCCCACTAAGAATCCATCTTTTGCTGATCATGCGATGTCCTTTTACGCTCCAATTTCGACATAAACTCGTATTACGGTCCGTGCGCATCGGCAGGAAGGGAGCCATTATTGCTAATAAACAGAACTCTGCACAAGATGGTTGTCTCTCGTTCAGCTTGAGAACAATTTCTGAGGTTCACCTGCTTCGAGCAGAAGCAAGTGTTTTCTATTTAAAGTTACATTCAGGTCAATGTCAATCCCAAGCAGCTCTTTCTTTTGTGACTGAAAGTCAATAATTGGGCCTCAATGAGCAGATGAATTTCAAAGTCTCCCGTAATCGCCTGGCAACGTGCACTGGATTTGAATGAGGTCAATATTGATATTTTTAAAAGAATTAATTTCCTCAATCGATGCCAGGTCGAGGCAGACCACAGATGACATCCAGCGTAACGCCTGCTAGACTCTCCACGTGAACGAGAATTGCTTTTCCCCTTTAAAAGTGTCAAAGGAGTTTCATTAACGAAATTTACCTTTTCCCGATAATTAATTTCCTTCCTGCATTCTTTTGCAAGTCCTTTTGCTGTTCAACGAACACGCAAGAAAATTCGTTTGGTTCTCTTAATCACATTTAATTTAAAATAAATATTTTAAACTAATTTATGTAAAGGTTATTTGAAATGTATTTAATGCAATATTGATTAAGTTTAATATTAATTAGAGTCTTATTACACCACACATGATTAAACCGTGAATGCCACCCATGGTTGAGGAGAAATTATTTTGGTTGTCGGACTGAACTTCTTGAAGTCGTTAAGAGGAACTTCAAAGGGAGGACCTCGTGATCCCGTGCAGTACATCATCCTTTGTCATCTCCTCAGCTCCACAGATTCAGTGTTTGCCTCATCAACCTGCTCTGATGCTTCGGTCACTTTCCATTCTTAACGACTGATCGTCGTAACTTTAGTCCTTCAGTTGGATGAATCCATGTCCACTTTTAGTGGTTTTAGTTATTTAAGCGTGATTAATTATATTATTGCTTTGCTGGTTAGAGGATGATGGTTTCGGAGTGATGCTTAATGAGATGATAATAATAAAAAAAAATAAAATAATAATAACATGATTATTTATATGAAAAAAATCTCGAACCATTATTTGTTATTATTTCTGAATTATTTGTAATAATTTATATTTCTAAATGTTTTCACGAATGTATTTTAACACTTCGAAATAAATTGGATTAAAAATATTCACCGAGTGCATCCCGGTAGCATATATTTTGAGCAGACATTTAATTCTGTCTCATATTTATCTCTTTATACTTAATAACTCCTGAAGAAATCTAGAGAACATTTTGGTCATTCTTTGTAGAAATTCATGGTCAGTAATTAAACTTGTGCACTGAGAGAAGACACGTATGCAGTCATCCAGCCTTGCACCAAACACGTGTTTCTTCTTTCTCTTGAGAGCTTCATTTTACCTCCACAAACAATTATTTTAATTCCATTAATTTAGTAACAGTTTTCAAAAATATTTAAAGCAACTTAACAATCATTTGAACATTTTTAATAGAAAAAAAGACAAAAAACATTCGTAATAAAATGATGTTTCTCAAATAATGACGACGAAAGTCGTTGTTTGGTGATGAACACGAACATTCGCAATGAATAGCAACGATGAAATCAAATAAAAATTCTAAATTCACGAAATAATCAACTGACAAATAATTTCAAGAACGTGGAAGAAAATATACGGATAAAATAAAAGTTATATTTGTTGGTGCCATCTGGTGAAGTCATCAATGAGGAGATCATATTCTCGAATATGAAATGCAAATATTTGCCTTCGTTGGGCACAGGTAGCTTCAAGTTACTCTGAAATCTCTAACTTCTGTCAGTTGTTTTTGACATCTGTTCGGGATTGATTCCAAGAAAATAAATACCCATGTTTTTTTTTGGCGGTAATTAGAATTCAAATAACAATATTTTTTAAAATAATTAAATTCATTGTAACTGGTAAATCAATGTACGGAGGATGTTAATAAATATAATAATAATGACAACAACGATAATAATAATAATAATAATAATAATAATAATAATAATAATATTAATATTAATAATCGAGTAGAAACAAAAAAGTGATAAACATCATTAGTAGCCTCTTGAAATAAGTCAAAGGATGCAGTCACAAATACATATAAAAATATCACAACTTACCGCAACATATTACAACATATAATAATGATAACGCATTTACAAATAAGAATTGCAGTCCTTCTTAAGTTGAAATGATTTCAAAGTCCATGCCGAGGTGACATTTTTATCACATGCGACTTTTTGAAGCAATAAATCTTTGAAAAAGTACAGCCATCCGTCCGTGCTGTGAGCAATTGGCGAGGAGATCTGTTCTGATTTATGGCCATTGTTTCAGAATTTCCAAGCTCTCGATGGTGGTTGAAACTGAATATGCAAATAAACAAATGATATTTGGACTTTCTTGTCTGTGGATTTAGATTGAAAGTTTAAACGGGATGATTTATAAAGTCGCAATAAAGTTATTGCTGTTGCATTCAACTTGACAGACTCAATATATTTCTATTCCTCATCTGTCGTCCAATTTATTACTGACACTGAATAAGACGTTCCAGCCAATACATTCTGTCATTCATTCGATCATTCACTCAATCAATCATTCATCCAACCACTCATTCGATCATTCATCCATTCAATCATTCACTCATTCATTCATAAGATGCATCTCTGATCCTCTTGACAGAACAAAGACTTTCATTGTTCATTCAACCACTGCATTGTTCTAAGAATTCAGTGCTAGGAATACTTATGAATATGTATCACAAAGACTGGATAATGATGAAGATGACGATGATGGCGATGATGATGATGATGTTAACGATATTAATATAATTAATGATTTAGATGTTCTAAAATATTTATCAAGCTGTATCAAGTAATGGCAATAACTGTAGTAGTAGTAGTAGTAGTAGTAGTAGTAGTAGTAGTAGTAGTAGTAGTAGTAGTAGTAGTAGTAGTAGTAGTAGTAGTAGTAGTAGTAGTAGTAGTAGTAGTAGTAGTAGTAGTGGTAGTGGTAGTGGTAGTGGTAGTGGTAGTGGTAGTGGTAGTGGTAGTGGTAGTGGTAGTGGTAGTGGTAGTGGTAGTGGTAGTTGTTTTTGTTGTTGTTGTATATAATTCCATTGAACATCGTAAAATGTTTTAAAATCATTGAGACATTTGAATTATTCGTTAACGATGTTGTTATTGTTATTGTTGTTGTTACAAAATATTTATCACAAACACAAAATTGTGTGAATTATTTTAAATTCAGTGATAATTAATTAATAAATATTTACGTAATTAAATATTTAGTTAATTAACGTATTATAATAATTATTTTAAATATCATCTCATTAGCGTGCATTGTTTTAAAAACAACTTCCTGCTGATCACGTCGACATCGCACTAAATCATGTCAACAGTTTGAAACAATGACATTTTATGGCAACGCCAAATCATTGATCTTAATTTGGACTTTAAAGTCGTCAGTTTTGTTGGAGGAAGTTTCTTTTAGAAATTGCAATTGTATTTATTTCCTCGACCAACTTCAGCAAATCACATCTTCAAGTCAACTCAACTTCACAAAGCACAATAAAAGCTGCTGTAAATAATCCCAAATGCTATTTTAATTGATTGACTGATTGCAATGACGTTCTATAATAATTGATTAAAAATATTAATAATGTTCAATTTCAAAAACATCCTCTGAAATCCTGCTTATAAAAAGCACATGTCAAATGAAATTTAAAAATTTACGATCTGTGGGAGTGCCCATGGAAGGAAGAAGATTTTTGTGGAGAACGACGATGATGATGATGATGATGATGGTGATGATGATGACGACGGCCACGATGACGGTGGTAGTGATGATGATGGTGGTGGTGATGATGATGGTAATCATGCTCATGAGGAGGGTGATAATGATAATGATTGGTTGGCTGTTGATTAAGATAAATTTCAGTGTGACAAGGCCGATTTTTCAATGTCTTTCATTTGACTTGACAAGAATTTGTTAAATCTTTAAGACGTAATAAATGCTGCATTGTCATTATTACGCTCTGTTTTTGTTTTTATTATATTTAATAATTATCATCACCATAAGTAAATCATAAAAATATTATCTACAACATTTATTAATAATTTTAATATATTCAATAATTATTTTAATATAAATCATGTTAATAATTTTAATAATTTTTAAAAGTAATCCCAAAAACATTGGCTACCTTCAATAGAGAAATAAGTAGCTGTTCATGCTAATCCAGGTTCCAATCCTTACCTGTTCATAAATCACGTGGTGCCGTAATGGCTATCTCATCCTTTGTTTGTCGATACGGATGATTGACCATTCATCTTCATGTGGGCGTGAGATGGGTGGATTAAATGGGGTGACATGGGTAGTAATGGGGAGTTAGATGAATCAACAAATTCAAGGGCTTAAGACTCATTACAACCTGCAGTGGCAAATAAAATAAAATATTAAAATCAATTTACCTAATTTACGATTTCTCGTTCACGTTCGCATTACTTCTTCGTCTTTCCAAATACTCAACAAGTGTTGCTCACTCATTTCAATCATTGAATTGAAAAATAAAAACTAAAGATTATTAATTCATTTTTTAAAACATCCAATTAAATGACGCACTAAATATATTCATTCGTTCGTTAGAATGGATGAGTAATTGGATTAGATAATATGAATGAATTAATGAATGAGTGAATGAATGAGTGAATGAATGAGTGAATGAATGAGTGAATGAATGAGTGAATGAATGAGTGAATGAATGAGTAAATGAATGAGTGAATGAATGCTTGGATGGATAAATGTGTGTGTGAATGGATGGACGAATGGACGAACTGGTAAAGTGAATGATGAAGAAAGATGTTTCGCGATGTTAAAAGTAAATTCAACTCATTTGTTGGTAATGAGGCTCACTAGAAACGGTGACATTGCGGAAGAAATGCATCCATTTTGCATCCAGTTTGAGTTTGAGGGATGATGCTGATGTGAGAAATACGTTCGATTAAACCCGACGATGATTGTTTGAAGTCACGAGTTGAAACCTTTAACAAATAAAATATTGCAATATTAAAATATTGTGAATAGTTAGAGAAACTCATCGTCATCATTATCGTCGTCGTCGTCATCATCATCATCATCATTTAATTAAAATGGCCTTTAATTACACTTATTAGTGTCACTTATTATTCAATTCAGAGTCGTTGTATTGATGACATTTGCTTGTGAATTCATTCAAATCGCAGACTATTTACAATGTTGCCGATGGTTACATAATGATGAATCATAGAAACATGATTTGTTGTTGTTGTTGTTGTTGTTGGTTTTGTAAGAATACGATTTCATGATGAAACACATCACAACATGTGAATTAACTTGCTTTGGTTAAAACCTATTCAGGATTGTGTTCAACATAAACAATTTTATTTATACTATCTTACCTTGCTGAAACCTACACTTTGAAGCCGTAATTGCCAACACTGACATCCAAATATCTCTCCAAATTATCCAGATCACTTTGTGCACATTAACATAATTTATCCAATCCCTTTTTGTTTACCTGAGAATCTTCGGTCTGTTGCCAACCGGAGCTCAGGACAT
>MPNW01000686.1:0-11710 GCA_011800805.1 Hirudo medicinalis | reverse complement strand
TTGTATTTGAGTTCACGACTTCATTGGGCAGTGCATTCCATGGTTTAACGATCCTATTGCAGAAAGAATATTTGGCAACGTCTGTTGAAAATTTACTGCATCGAAGTTTAAAACTGTGCCCTCTCGTACCTGGGTAATCCTGGACGAGTAACAGATGCCCCAGGGGGGAGTCCACATAGCCATTTAGTAATTTGAAACAAAATGTTAAGTCAGCCAGAAGGCTGACTCTCCAGGGTCATAAGTTTAAGATGCCTTAGTCTTTCCATGTAGGGTTATTTAATAATAATAATAATAATAATAATAATTATGCTATTTAAAAAGTCAGTTGGCAGTGATGGCATAATTCCCATTAAAAGCGTTGTTTGAGAATTTATTGATGTTGGAGACGTTGGTTCCGGTCATGCTTGGGGAACTTTGGCCCAACTTCCTGTTGTCAATTTGCGAACCAATGCAGTCTGAGATGCTGCTTATCCACGCTAACTGCTTTCACTTGTAACAATTATATTTGTTCTCTTGAAACTCAAATTATTATTATTATTATTATTATTGTTATTATTATTATTATTATTTTAATTGTTGTATTTAAACGAATAGTAATAATAATTATTATTATTTATTATTATTAGCAAAGCTAATTAAATGTGTTACTTCGTTAGCAAAAGTATCCTTTGCAATGATGACGTAACTATTATCAACGTTTCGATATAAATAGATATAAATGGATATGTTTCTAATATTGATTTATTTAAATAACTTAAAACTCAACTTTGAACCGGCCTCAGAAGTTGACCCCATAAGATTGTTTATGTTAGAGAGGTGATAAGCGGCGATTAGCAGTGGATTCAGCTCTGATTGGTGATGGATGAACTTCAACCTCCATTGGTGGACATGGTTCACCTTATTCTTGATAAACTCAGCTGAGTTCACTTCAACAATGTGCTTCTTAAGTTACACTCTTTTTTTTCTGTGTGTCCATCACTGCGAGCAGATCTTGATGATGATGATGATGACGATGACGACGATGATGATGATGATACCTCGGCAATTCTTGTGTTGACGTGGCAATTGCTGTAGCTTTTATTGAATAATGAATACCTAATTAGCATCTCATTATCGTGTGTAATTAGGAGGATTCAGATGCTATCAGCGAAGAACTTAACCGGGTATCACTTCCCCTCCCCGGGGCATCCATATCTCTCTGATTTATTATTATTATCTCTTCCTTTGCTCAGATATCAGGCCAATTTCTGATGTCAATTTGTGGTTCGGTACTCGTGCTCTGTCTCGATTTCCTCCAATTACAACTAAAACTTATTAAATTTCAATTTAAGAAAGGAAGTGATTTTATAATAAAATAATTTTAAGACACCGTAAATAAAATATTTTAGAAAATTATTCTAATGAATTTCATTTTCAGGATCTCAAGTATCAGGGTCTCCATTTTTAGAATTCGCCATCGAACCCTCGAGTCTATTCGTCAGTTTGAATGAATCCATCCAATTAGATTGCAGCGTGTCTCTCGTAGGAGCCAATCAGCATCATCCACACAGACACCATTATGGCTCTCAGAAGCACAAGATGGTCGACATTCGATGGAAGAAAGATGGCGAAGATCTCGAAGTTGGAAAACAAGGCGACAGAAGGCGAGATAAAATATGTTTTCTTGTGACAAATATTGGATTAAAGACCACATTATGTGGATTTCATTTTCACTACGATTGCGTTTTGATGAACACCTGATGTAAAATATGAGCCACCAAAGTCAGCCTGGAATGTCTCATTAACATGGAGGCATCCATTTATGCTGAGAAATGAGATTCCTCTAGAAAAACAAAAGGACTTCCCAAGACTTGATGTGAATGAAAGACTCTCTAAGAGCTTCCAATGCTCTGTAGAAGTCATGACAAATAATACAAATAGCTGATGTGATTAATATTTTAATAATCTGTTAAAATAATTCGTTAAGCATTTAATGTTTGCTATGCAATTCTTCTTGAATGAACGGAGCTGTTTGCTGAAAAATCAAACAATTGGCAGATACAATTTTGTTTCAAGCTTATTAAAATATAATCTAAATGGTTAGTTAGAAAATTTCACATAAATATTAATAGTATGCTATTGAAATAAATACTTTTTGTCAAGTGATTATAAATAGATATTTTATTCACTTACAAACTAAATTTCTCACTTTCGCCGTCGTCGTCGTCAGCAACGTCATCATCATCATCATCGTCATCGTCATCATCATCATCGTCATCGTCATCATCATCTCACTTCATTAATTAATTAGTTTGGATTATTCACTTATCAAGTCAAAATTTTATTTTTTTAATGAATAGAATTTTTTTTTATCTCACAATTCACCATTCCGAAACGTTTTCTGTAATTTTTTGCAAAATCACATTTAACAACTACAACAACAACAACAACAACAACAACAACAACAACAACAACAACAACAACAACAACAACAACAACATCTCAGTGACTCAAGAATGACCACGGATGAATCACCAAAGACATTAAATTTTACGTGTTTTCTGTGCAAATTCCTGCCAATTTTAAGCCAGAGAGTGAGGGTTTACAATCACTATGGTGACCAAACACAAACTATTGCGCTAGTGATCATCATCATCATCGTCATAGGCATCATCATCATCATCATCATCAACGTAATCGCCATCCTCATCCTCCACAATCAATCACTTCCATGTGACCATGAAGCTCACCAGCTTATCCGATTATGGAAAGATAAATAATTTACACGGTAATTATGCCGTAACATGAAAAGTGAATAATAATAATAATAATAATAATAATAGTAATAATAATATTAATAATTATAATAACAACAATAATACAAATATTGCAACCATAACATCAAAACAATGGACAACAATAAATATGCCGCGGTTGTAATTTCCAGTTGGAAAAGCCGCCATTTTGTTTTCATCAGCTGTGATTTAAAAGTCACTTTTGAATCCATGCTTTTTATTTTTCCAAATTTATCGCCCACGCGGATGGAGGCTGCAACTGCAAACTGTTATTGGGTCTTGAACGTTGTAAAATAGTTGTGAAATAATCATAATAATAATGATAACACCAATAATAATAATAAAACCAATAATAATAATAACACCAATAATAATAATAATGTTAGTAATAATAATAATAATAACAACAACAACAACAACAGTAATAATAATATTAATAATTAATGACATTGAAAATTTAAATTTAATTGCTTTATCAAACATTCAACCAACCAACCAACCAATCAATCAATTAATCAATCAATCAATTAATCAATCAATCAATCAATCAACCATTCAATCAATTAATAATCATTGAATTTATTAATAAATTAATTTTAAAATTAACGATCTTTAAACAGGGCACAATTATCAAATGGCAGCCTGCTTATAAACAGTGCGACAAAAGGTGACTCAGGTTTGTATCAGTGTGTTGCTCGATACAAACCATCCTCGTCTGAAGATCATCAAAACAACCATGCACCCATCATCATCATCATCATCAGCAGATACGCAAGGATTTCCATCCTCGGTGAGTTGGTGCATTAATTCGAGTTGACTATTTTTATTCAGTCGATAAAAAAGTCATTACGTATTTGAAATAATGAAATTAATTGTTTTTTATTTAATAATGAAATTAATTGTTTTTTATTTAATAATGAAATTAATTGTTTTTTATTTAATAATGAAATTAATCATGTCTCAATTTAAGACGAAGAACTCCAGATAACGAGACAACCGCACGATCTTCAAGGCAGCGTTGGTGACGTCGTCATGTTTCCATGTCATTTGAATGACGTCAGAAAGAGTCAGACGATAAAATGGTTTCACGATGACATGGAAGTAGCAGCAGGTGGAGCTTCCAATCCACAGGAAAGTGTGGAAAGTGGTGACATGGAAGGGTCGAGATGGTTTCTTCATCAGAATGGAGTCCTGGAAATAGCAGGCATTTTAGCATCTCATGCGGGCAGATATAAGTGCTCAGTTGATGGCAGAATTCACAGCAGATCTGCTCAGCTAACAGTCAGCCAGGAAAGAGGTAGATTCATAATTTTTATTATTATTTTTTACCAAATAATAATCACTAATTATTATGACTATAATTTTCAAATATTTTTATCTGCACAAAAATCCAATAGACAGTAATTAATTTATTATTATTATTATTATTATTATTATTATGCATTAATAAATAGCATTATTAAATAATTTATTAATATTACTACTATTATTATATACCAATAAGTATCATGATATTATATCATTATTTACAGTCATTATTGCGATAACCTTACAGAGAATGAGAGAATGAGTAATGTAATCATCGTCCAATATTCTTGTTTCAACTTAAAATGCCACACAGCGGAACAAATTTATTGAGCCACAATTTATTCTGATTTCCACAAATTTTCGAAGCACAACAAAGTTGCTTTCAAAATTTCAACATTTCTATGCGACGAGAATGCGATGTTTTCACAATAACCATCATTTAACCATCGTTTGTTGCTGGAACGTCAACACATGCATGGATGCATTTTCAGGATGCAAGTCATTAATGCATTATTAATGCATGCATGCACATCGATATAAAACCAACGAGACAAGTACTTGTTTAGGATTTTGTGGAAATGAATTCTAATTTAAAATAACAAATTTGATAAGTAATAATTAATGATTAAATTAGATGAAATCATTTGAGGATTTATGATTTATTTATCGCGTGCCTATTCTAATATTCACAACATCATTTAATCATGAGGAGGTCAGAAAAGCTGAGAGATTTCAAATGGAACGTGATGCAAACGAGAACCGGGATTGAGTTGTTGATTGAAACGGAAAAAGAAAGATATGCATCAGTCGAATGTGTTTGAAAAAATAAAAGCAGAAGTGTCGGCCATATTGATGCTCGTCGTGTCCAGTTTTGGAGGTTCCTGTGGTCGTTCCTGACTCTGGGAATGGAAGGAATTTGTTTCGGTGGCCCCTTGCGCTCGTGTCATTAAGCTGCTCGCTTTCAACATTAGTGACGTAATCGCTTATTGCTGTTGCTATTTTTAACTTCATTTTTTCCGATGACGTCAGATGGAAATAGGAAGTATGAGATGTTGTGGCGATGTATTTCATCGGACTCACGAAATCGTGATCATCCGAACAATAACAACAAATTTCAACCTTGAGTTAAACAAATTAACCTCATTTTGTAAAAAAAAATACCTGAAAATTGGGAAAAAATGTTGAAAAAATTTGAAACCCATGAACAGGCGCGTGAATGTTTGGCGGTCATCAAATTATTTCCACAATATACTCGCATGTTTTCGCATGTTGTTGTATTTGTTCATTTGCATATTATTGCATTTGATTACCTGCATTTATCTCAATCCATCTAATAACTCATTCACCTGTCGACCTTCATCGACTTCTCCGTTCTTTTGAATTCCACCAATATTTGACAAATTTTTCTTATCACTTCATTCTTCCAGGTGATCTGATTGTACCGATTCAACAATCATCAATCATCGGATGTCAACCAAATTGAAATTAACAATTACTTAACTAATTAATTCTAATGTTTAATAATTTAATCGAAAGGTGTTCCCGAACGGCCTCACTTCACCTACGTCCCTGAAGACCTGACAGTCAACAAGGGCGAGTCCTTCACGTTGAACTGTGCAGTCAGAGGCATTGACAGGAATGGAAACCTGCCTGAGATTGTTTGGCTCAAGGATGGCATTGCGGTGGACCTCAGGTGAGTTTATGGCAACATTTATTAGCTAATATTATTTTATTTATATATTTATTGGTGGCTCCAAATTAATATTAGTAATATTAATATAATAATGATTATCATTCTTTCTACGGATATTTCCATCAAGCTATTTTTAGCTCAACCACGCGGTTTCGATTAAGTTCTGATCTCTCGAGGAAGTTTCGACATGTGGAGTGGTTATGGATTTTTTTGATTTGTCGGGAAAATCCCACTCCTCGTTCACTTTCGTTATCGGATGAGAAAGCATTTGCTAAATCTGCATTTGGACGATAATAACTTTGACATTGGAAACGTTCCTTTAAAATGAGCTTCCATTGATCACGATATGACGTTGAAGTGATGTCTCGCATAGAATTATTATTATTATTATTATTATTATTATTATTATTATTATTATTATTATTATTATTATTATTATTATTATTATTATTGTTATTGTTATTGTTATTGTTATTGTTATTGTTANTGACGATGACGATGATGATGATGATGACGATGACGATGACGACATTCGACAGCAAAGAACAATAACCTAACAAAGAACGATGATGATGATGATGATGATGATGATGATGATGATGATGATGGTGGTGGTATTGGTGATGATGATGATGGTGGTATTGGTGATGATGATGATGATGGTGGTATTGGTGATGGTATTGGTGATGTTGCTGCTGATGATGATGGTGACGATGACGATGGTGATGATGATGATGATAAACTTTGGCAACAGCAATGGCAAAAAACTAAAAAGCCATGCGAGAGACAAATTAAAAGCAGTATGCACGAGAAGTGAATAAGACGTTGTATTTGTTGTTACGTGCAGAGAGTGGAATGTCCACATTCTCATTCAATGAGACATTTGTTCAACACTCAAGCACTTCCATCCGATCCCAAGTTCTGACGTAAAACTGACAAATAGTAACAGTCATTGTAAAAGAAATAGTAACAAAATTATTTTGTCGACCCTTGCGGGGGAGGGTAACAAATTTAAAATGATCGCAGGAGCACGTCCCTGGAAATTCACGCTTCACTGATCACAATTTGATGCAAAGAATTTGAATGTAAACTTCATTAACCTGTCATCAGTTGTCCCACTTATCCAATCATATTATCAATCATTCGATGCTGCGATGATGATTATGTTGTTATGATGATGATGATGACGATGACGATGATGATTATGATTACATTGTGATGATGATAGTTATGATGATGATGATGACGCTGAGATGACGATGAGAATAATCATTGTCATGATGGCGATAATGACGATTATTAGTATTGTTATTGTGATGATGCTGAATTGAATGTGATTAAAATTATGAAGTGATGTATTAATAAGCCATCACGATAGAAAGAAGAAATAGAAAGAAATGAGAGTATCATATGTTAACGAGTGTCATAATGACCTCTGATTCAAAAGAACTATGTGGACGAGGAAAAGATGCCATAAGACGTATGGATGGATGGATGGATGGATGGATGGATGGATGGATGGATGGATGGATGGAAGGAAGGACGGATGAATGAATGGATGATGGACAGGTGAGTTGATGTACGTTCAAAGGTTCAAATTTTCAAATGATGACTGGTTGAGTGAGTGATTGATTGATTGATTGATTGACTGATTGACTGGTTGAAATGTTAAAGAAATAAAACATCGTCTCACAAAACGCAAGCAACATCTGTTCGCATCAGTTAGATCTCTGACATCTTGAAACATACATGAGGATTGAATGGTACCTATGCTGATGGTGATAATGATGCTGCTGATGACGACAACGACGACTATGATGAAAATGATGAAAATGATGAAAATGATAACACCACACCATGTTCAGCGACCCAGAAAATATCAATTGATGACGTCAACGTGGACTTCCCCATCAACGTGTCAGCGTCCGACGTCGGTTCGCGATCCCTTACGTTGTCATGGAAACCACTCCGAAGCACCGCCTCCCCTACCATTGGCTACACCGTCATTTGGGTTGACCAATCCACGTCGAGGTAGGTCTCTAATTTTTAAGACATAATATTTTATTTTTAAGAGATTATTTGAAAATACGTTCAATCATCGAAAACGTTTCGACCTTGAGTTGAGCATATTACATTGATGGATTGTAAGAATTATGAATTATTTGCATAAATTATTAATGTCAGTGCAACTTTTAAACCGATAACATCGGAAGACCGGCCATTAAATTCGTGGGACATTCTTTAGACATACGCTATTCACCAGGCAAATGCTTGACCTCGTCATGTCAAAGTTCAAAGGGCACCGATTAAGAGAGGAGTGCCTGGTACAGCTGCATGCTCCAATGGATGCATTGAAATGAATAATGAACTCATTTTATGCGGGAGATGTTTATGCAAATTAGAGAGTCAATGTTTACGACGTGATGTATGTCCATCTGTTATGATTATCGGACGGACTCCTTAATTTTGGCCGATTGATTATTAATGTAATCAACGTTAAATATTCATTTATTCATTTATGCAGAGAGAGACGTGTCAACGTCACCGATGGAGACTTGGAAGCAGTGATCAGTCATTTGAGGCCAGGAATAAATTACAATTTCAAAGTGGTGGCCTTCAATGATCAGGGTCGCCGAGGTGAATCCTCAGAGGTCATCGTTAAGACCAAAGATGAGGGTACCTAGAATATGTTATCGTCATTATTATTATTATTGTTATTATTATTATTATTATTTTAGTAGTAGTAGTAATAGTAGTAGTACTGGTACTAAGATTGATTGATATTTAATCGATAATTTCATTATCAAATGTGAATAGCATCAGGTAATAATTTTATTACAAGTAAATAAAGCGCTTCACAAATATGGTTTGTAAATAATAATTATTATTATTAATTTTTAGCTCCTCCCCCTTCCATGCCAACTGAGGTCCAGTGTACTCCTCTTTCCTCCTTTTCCATCAATCTATCATGGATGAATGACGATGAAGACCACCCACCAACATCTTACAAGGTGCTTGCTTGTATTAAACATAATATTCAAAGGGGCTGTAATTGCTGTAATAATGTTTTGAATATTTTATGATAAATAATTTCATTTATTTATTTGAATTAATTTCGTATTTTTCACTTTATTGATGCAATAAATTCAATGAATCGTTAAAGCTGTTTCTCAGTTCATATTATTATCAATCATTTTAAGCCTAATTAACATAATTTATTAATTGTGCCATGCTCAAACAGATTCATTCCAGGGAAATGCACGACGTGTTTTCCAGCCTTTACCAGACATCTGCCTCAACTTTCTACTTACCAAACGACTACGAACTTGACCCCATCGGGGGATTCTTCGATGACCTTCACCCTTCAGCTTCAGAGGTCGACACTGTCGAAACCAAGTTCACTTTTACACGGCTTTCCCCTAACGTTGAATATTCATTCAGAGTCTCAGCTCGAAACTCCAACGGGGCAAGCCCCAGCACCAAAGGGGTTACTTGCAGAACTTTCTCCGATGGTGGGGTGTTTATTCATTAAGTTATTTATTTCTTTGCTCAAGGCATTTAATAATGATCAGTTGATGCCAATGTGTGTTGATATGCAATTAATAATATTAATTGATAATTAATAATTCTAATAATTCTTTAAAATGTTTACAGCTCCATCACAAGCACCACAAAATGTCACTCTGGACGTAATGAGTTCAACTGTAAGTCTTTCCAACGAATCACAAAATTACGTTAATATGTAAAATAATAATATTATTAATAATAACAATAATATTAACAATAGTATTAATAATAATAATAGTAATAACTTTTATCAAGTCAATTGCGCTGCTTAATAAAAAAAAATCAATGGTAAGCAGTAAATAACAGTAAAATATTTACAAAAATTATTTTTTATCAAAAATCGTAAAATTCACGTCGTCCTTAAATTAAAATTTCCTGAGTGCAAACAAAAACATGTGATTGATGGTCTTTGTTTTATAATCAAGAGATCATTATCATCATCATCGTCGTCATCATCATCATCATCATCATCATCATCATCATCATCATCATCATCATCATCATCATCATCATCATCATCATCATCATCACTCTGTCATCACCAACTCCATCATCATAATCACCTTCATCATCATTTGATGGCTCNATTATTATTATTATTATTATTATTATTATTATTATTATTATTATTATTATTATTATTATTATTGTTATTGTTATTGTTATTGTTATTGTTATTGTTATTATTATTATATTGTGAATTTGTATTTAGCCGATCTTTTGAGTGCCTTACGTATCTGAATGTGATGGAGATGTGAAGGCACTTTATTAGTTACTTATTTGATTAAAGTCAGTTGCATAACTAAGATGATTTGTGCTATGAAGATACTTTTTAATCACTCTAACATTTGTGTAGCCTCCCAAACCTCTGTACCTGGTGGTGCAGGCTGGGTTTATGTTGTGATTATCGTTCAAATTACATTGTCTTCTACAGATTATTATTGATTATTAGCCGCAAAATATATTGATAACATTTAATTTGTAAATATTCATTTAATAATGAATAATTTGTGAATAATTTACAAGCACAGCAATTATGATAAACACATTTCTCGTTACGCAATTATGACAACATTCAATTGAAATTCAAGTAATAAATACCCGCTCAAAACACTCCAGGTTAGAAGAGAATATGGACAGGGTGTACCTGGCAGGTGAACAGAGTTTGTACCTGGACTTTGCACAGGAAGAGGATTCTGGACTTTACACGTGCAGAGCCATCAATGCCGAGGACCACGCAGACGTTCATTTCGTCGTCAACGTCAAAGGTGCGTTGCCATGGTGATGTAAACAGCCGTTGCCATGGTGGAGGCGGTAATTATGTGAACGCAGAGACAACTGGCTAAATGGCGATGGATTTGTTTGATGATTTCAAGTAATCGATCATCAAATGTGAAACATCAACACTTCAACACTAATTTCAACACTTCAACACCTTAACAGTTCAAGCGAGGATCTTTGAATTCCATCGCGACAGCCACATCATACTCGAAGAATCCAGTGACCTTGAACTCCCGTGCGTGGCAGAGGGCAACCTACGACCTTCAGTCACGTGGTTCAAAAACGACCAGCTGCTGACAGGAAATGAATTTACAGTCATCGATCCTGATGATGATACTCTCATCATATTGGGACTCACACAGGCCGATCAAGGCAATTATCAGTGCCTGGCTCTGAATGACCTTGGGAGTTCAAGGTCATCCACGAGGGTGGAGGTCGTCAAAAGAGGTGATTAACATTAATTATTATTGTTATTATTATTATTACAGTGATTAATAATTCATCATTTATTATTATGCTTCTTATTAGTACAAGCGGGAAACAGAATTAATTAATTTGTTTAAATTTTTCAGTTAAAAACAAAATTTAAAACTTGATTTTGCAAAAAAAATCTTCATGTGAGGTTGGCGTACTTTCTGAAATTTTCCAACTTCACGGCTGCCTGATGCAGGATCCATGTCCCTGGAGTTTAACTGGGGAATATTTTATCCCCGTATCACTGCATGGCATTCTAACGCGGTGGAGATAATGATGATGATGGTGATGATGGTGGTATTGGTGATGATGATAGTGGTATTGGTGATGATGATGATGATGATGGTGGTGGTATTGGTGATGATGATAGTGGTATTGGTGATGATGATGATGATGATGATGATGATGATGATGATGATGGTGGTGGTATTGGTGATGATGATGATGGTGGTGATTGTGAATGATGGTGAATTATTTGTGAATGATGGTGAATTATTTGTGAATGATGGTGAAATATTTGTGAATGATGGTGGAATATTTGTGAATGATGGTGGAATATTTGTGAATGATGGTGAATTATTTGTGAATGATGGTGAATTATTTGTGAATGATG
>MPNW01000685.1:26493-54922 GCA_011800805.1 Hirudo medicinalis | reverse complement strand
GGAAGGTACCTCGTGATCCAACAAGGAGAATTAGATCCCTCAACATCGGGTCATTTTGCCTTGTGTGGGTTCAAATATTCCTATTTCATTTAGACGCCATGTCAATTACAATCGGACAACTGACAATAACGTCGTCAATCAGTAAATGTTGTGACCAGATTTATTCGCTTTTCCTGTTTCGCTTTTAAATTTGATTTTAAAGAAATTGATCATTTAACAACAAACGACTTTATTTGAATGAGTTATTGACTGGCACCACCATTTAATGACAACCGTCGCCTCGACTGATAACTTGGTTTCAACATTACAAATAATGCAATTTTCGTTGTTTTTAAATGCGACCAAATAATTAAGCTGTAATTAATTAATTACAGGCATTCATTGAATAGCCATCCAAAATTTCTCGGCCTTCCCCATACTTAACGACCTACTTTAACGACTTCTAACTATTACTGTCTTTTACACCTACTTTTCTGACGGGTTCAGGCTTGTTTTGAATATTTGAATGGGCCGATCGAAACCAATTGGTATATCTACCAACCCCAGATATCTATCCTAATATCTATTTATCCTAATATCTATCTGTCCATCTAAAATATCTACCTAAGCAGAACACATCGCCCCCACTCGAAACTCCATGAGTGCTGCTAAAAGACACTTCTCGTGTAAATAAGCATTCCTGAAAATTCATCAGAGCCAAACACATCCTAAATGTTTGACCAAAACAAAGCGTATTCTTGTTGTTTCTCAGTAAGCAGAAAGATAGGGCAAGTCGTTCTTGTTCAAGTCTTTTATGTACATCCACATACGTCAATGTGCAAAAACATATATTTAATTTCAAGAAAACTAAACCCTTTTGAAAGAAACAACATCTGCCAATTATAGCGCTTACATAATTGGACGGTCATAACTAGGCTTGACCTAGGACCTACATAAGAATTCAGAATTCAAAATATGAGTTAAGCAAAAATAATTTGTTATCTCCTGAACGAGCTCAAAGAAACAAAAGCAGAAGAAACATCCCTGGGCATTCCGTTCACATCCTTGCAAAACATTTGCCACCGTCCTCAGGGTACTGCGGTTACTTCAATCTCCCCGTAAGGGACCAACTGCCTGATTTCGACCTTGCCCTTCTTCTTCAACTCCAGCAGGGCATGGAAGGTCGAAGCCACCCTCCGTCTGGTTGTCGGCCTCCCAGATTTTGACTCCAGTTCTTGCAATGCCAGCCGGAATGTGGAATTTCCTGGCCGCACCGAGATGCAGATCACTTCCAGAAGTTCTTTCTGGCGATCCTCTTTTTGAAGTGGTTCTCTCTCAGGCACAAAGTACTCCTGAGATCTGGTTGGCTGCAGGAAGTAGTAAATCATCTTATACACAGTTTTGTATTCCACATCATTAACTAAACTACTTCTACTTCTATTTTTCTATGTACTATTACATGGAGACCAATGTTTGGATTCTCATCTTGCGCTTGGTGAATAAGCTACCCTATGACATAATATTTGCAATCTGCAAACAGCTCCATACAAAATGATGAAAAGACTAAAAATTGATAACAGTCAGAAACAGACACCTTAAAAATGTTCTCGGGCACAACAAACTTGCACATCATTCCTTCAGTCACCACCCACACTTCACCACTAACCATTCAACGACTCAAACACACGACCAGTTCATTCTGTGCACCCATCCCAACCAACCACTACATCTCTTACCACCGTGCCCAAGGGTGAAAAGGTCGAGGTGACATCGAAGGCAATATTTCTCCTGGGAGTCTCGAATCCTCCGGGGGACTGTGGATCAAGAGGTGGAAGGACAAGGGAGTCATCACCCATACTGGAGTTATTCCTAGGGGTCAACATGGCCTGTGTGAGCACCCGTTTGGCCAGGGACTCCCCAAACCTTCGAGCCCTAGAATAAAATGTCAAAAACTGAAGTCTGTTTACTAATATAGATTGTATTTATTGTTCGGTTAAAAAAATATTGTTGGAATTAAAAAACAAATCCGTCACTTAAATTGCTCCGACAATTGCTATTAATGATTCGATTAAAAAATGTTGAACAATTATGGGTGGGTAGATGGATGGATGAACAGAAAGATGTACAGAAGGATGGATGGGTGGATGAATAAAATACAATAAAATCACCATCTGTATGACATTATACGAATCATTATGAAATGCATTTTAATTTTAGGACTAAAAACAAAACCAGCTGTCAATGCAATGCATAAGTCCATCACTTCTTTTGTCCAAATACCAACTTTTACTTTGCCTTGTTGCGGGCCAGGTCAGCCATCCGTCAATTGATCGGTCGATCATCTAATTTCACACAATCCTTTCCAAAAAATCACCACAAACCTCGGGGGAGTCTTTGCAATGCCCCCCACTTGGGCGATTCTTTCAGGAGCGACATTGCCAGCGGTGGACAGTCGAAGAGCTTCCTTCCTTCTCGGGGTGGCAAAGCCACCGACCTCAGAGAGCAAAGACTTCTTTGACCTGTTTTCCTTGGTCAGCGATCTGGTCAACTGATGCTCCAGATCCAGATCGGGCAAGCTTGGCGGGTCGTCTGGGAAGGTGGAGTGAACAAATGGTGGATGAGTTCAAAGTTTTTTTTTAATTGCAATCAACATTCTTAATATTTTTGAATTTAAAATAATAATAATGATAATAATAATAACAATGATGACAATAACGATAACGATAACAATAATAATAATAATAATAATAATAATAATAATAACAACAATAACAGCAATAGCAGTAATAATAATCATTGCAAGAAATTGGACTGGTATTTTATTTTTTCAAATGTTGGAAAATGTTCATCAAGAAGCATTTTGAATACATTCCGTTCGAGAAATGTTTGACTCACCAAAATTGTGGGGAAGAAATGAATGGTCCATTGTGTCTGGTACTTCTACAACATCCCTGCCTGCAAATTTCAATCAATTTTTCAATCAATCTCCATGAGCCATTTCTTGTGACATTCCTTTCGCTACATTTCTTGTTAATTAAATTATTAATTAAACACGGCACGTGGTCCGCTCTCCCCCACCACTCACTTAGATCGGCTGCTGCAGAGGGGGCCATTCCGGATCCCCTGACTACCTCGGAAGAAGCCGATCGGTCGTCGGCAGCCTCGGGGATGAGTTCGACCGGCGGAGTGTCCGGTTCTTGGGTAGCAATCACGAGGGGCTCGTTGAGAATGTCCGCCACGGCTGCGGCCGCCCTTCTGTCTCTGGCCTCGTTCCTGTTGGCTCCGATCAAGGACAGTCCAGTCTTGAATGCCTGGAAGACAGAAAAATCAGGAAGGGAAGACGAGAAAAAAAATTACAATTTTATAACGAATGCATTCACAATTCATTCAATGCACTTCATTCAACAATTCAGTTAAAGGTCATTCAACTACTCCATGCATCCATTTCGAAGGCACCACTGTTTATAGTCAGCAAAACAAGCAAATCAAATGCCAGAACAAAATACAACTCCTCCTTACGTCCAGCAGCTTCTTTGAGTGGATGAACCTCACTGGCATTTCCATCATCTTTTCACAGGTAAAGACCCTCCAGTTCATGAGTCTCTTGGTGGGCGGGGCCAAGTCCAAGTCCCTGAGAATGTCCGACGTGTTGGAGAAGTTCTTCTTCATCGACTCGCTCGTCAAGGACTTTGCCTCGTCCACGACAAGCCGTCTCTTCCTTCGAGCCTTTCGAACCGTTCCTGGAGTGAAATAGTATTAATTTAGGAGTGAATTTGTATGTATGTAGGAGTGAATTAGTATGAATGTAGGAGTGAAGTTAACAGGAAAATGATGCAGTCAGCCGACTTGAAACAAGTTCGACTGTTTCCTTATCACTGACAACATTCCCTCAAAAGCAGAGATTGAATCCAGACAAACCTCCCACTCACCTATCTGAGTTGCATCGATAGGTTGAAGAACCAGCACGTCCGTGGCTTCGGCGACGACGGATCGATCCTCGGGTTTGTTCCGCTCGGAGAGGTCCTCCATCTCGACTGGAAGCAATGCGTTTGGATTTCATTGAAACTCGTCAAAGATGACATTGTTGTTGTTTTATTTGGCTTTGATGTTTGCGATGTTTGTGTTTTATTACAGGAAGCCATAAGTCCTTAAAAACATAAATTTGTCCTCGGAGACGTGCGACTCACCGTCTTCGACTGCCGGATGAGCCGGCGTCGCCATTGTGGAAAAGAGATTCACAGTGACGTCTGTGGACAGAAAGGGAAAACGTGAGGAGGAAGTTGGAGTTTATTTGAAGGTCATTAACATTTCATGTTTAGGTCAAAGTTCAATCAAAACTCACTCTGTCCTGGATTGCTGATGTCGGGATCGACTGAATGAAAAAATAAAAATAAAAATTACTCGTGGATGTCAGCTGCTCATGGTTTAACATCTCACTCCTAAATTGATCGATTCTGATTGGCTAAATGAACGGACATCGTTCAACAACTCGGATTAACTTCCAAGAAGCACTAATTTCAACCGCACGTCGAATTCTAATTAGATTCTCCAAATCGCTAACCGAACTCAAATCAGCATGGAAATACAAACATCGCACATAAAAATCATTAAACTGCCAACATCACCATCATCATTATCATTATCAAAGCCATCATCAAAATCATCTATAATCATAATATAGCTAGACTTGATTAATCCCAATACTAACCCTCGAACTCAAAGTTTGAAGCACCAAGATCAGGTCCCTTGTCAGGAGACAGGAGGCATTTCCTTTGCAAACTTCTCCTCAGACTGTCTTGCTCGTTCCCAGGGGCCCGAGGTTCGACTCCGGGTTCGTCCTCGTTCGGCCTCGGCGGCTCCGTCGGACCCTCGAGCTCGGCCGGCGCATTTTCGGCGCCCGTCAGGTCGAGCCCGTCCCCCGTCTCCATCGATTCTCCCGCTCTCATCACCTCGTTCCCGAAGCAGAGGCCGGCACCGAAGTCATCGTCGTCTGCGGTCGACGAATGGTGATTCACAAATGCAGGAAATAACAAACAAGTAAATAAGTGAATGTCAGTTAATAAGTAAAAGAAATAGCAATACAAAATGAGTGCGCACAACAAAATAAACACGGCAAATAAATGCGGTCAGTGAAGTGGCACGACGTCGTCGCCACGTCGTCGCTCGTTTCACTTCCGCTGCTTCGAAACGTTTCCCTTTGCAAACATTCGATTCAATTCTGATAGCACTCGTTGCAACATTCGACGGGACTGTATAAACTGTTATCGCAATCATCATCATCATCATCATCATCATTGCATCATCATCGCATCATCATCGCATCATCATCATCATCATCATCATCATCATCATTGCATCATCATCGCATCATCATCATTGCATCATCATCGCATCATCATCGGCGACTCACTCGTGTTGCTGAAGTTCCCCATCACCTCCTCCGGCATAGTGATGTCCTCCACTCGTGCCTGAAACATCGCTTCGTCAAAGTTGCTGTCGACAAAAACAACACGTCGGCTTTGTAAAAAAACGATCGTTTTTATTTTTCGTGTTTGGCCGACACTTCGAGCGCCCCTTGCATCCAGACCGGACACGGGGGCACGACGGTCGCCCGACCGTTTTTACGATGTCCCCCTACGACGGCGCTCCCGGCGGTGCAGGCCGGTCGCAACCGTGCAGGAACGCATTGAGGTAGCCTGCATGCTTTTAAGTGACAGTTTATTGGCAGTGCTATTTGGCTTTGATGTTTGTGTTTAGTTGATTACTTTTTACTAATGAGTCGATGAAATCCACAGCCAACAGTGTTCAATGAATTTAATAATGAATTTAACGAGTTAACAAGTCGAACGGCCGAGTTGCTCGGAACCATCGTCGCCACAGCAACACCAACAACATCGATGATAAAATCAAAGTCACCAACATGAACATGTCCCCCTCCATCATCATGGCAGCAATCTCGAGGTTTATGGGGGCCATGGTGACGGCCGAGGGCAGGCACGTAACGTGATCGTCGGTGATCTCGGCCTGGGGTCGGTAAGCCATCCTGATGCCTGTGTAGGCCACGTTGCAATCTGTGAGCAGGTAACGCGCTTTCCTGTTGTGGAGTTTCACAACACCGAGCAACAAGTGGCCAGATGTTCTCAGAGAGAGTCTCACCTGTGATGATGATGATGATGATGATGATGATGATGATGATGATGATGACGATGATAATGAAGATGGTAGTTTGGTGAGATTGCCTTCATCAAAAGCTGGAATTTGGTTTTAATTCATTTTCATGATGGGAGGATAATGATGGTGAGTTATTAGGATATTATTTTGCTTATGGGTATTGTAGTAATAAATAATGACAAATAAAAGAAACAATTATTGTCACAATGTTGACACACTACATTATGTCAGAGTGCAAATGTGTTAAACTCTATTTTTAATTCAAATGAACTTATCTAACATACATAAAGGCGATTTTAGGTCAGAGTTTCATAAACAAAATATTTACATGTTGCCACCAGCAAAAAACACAAGAGATGGACAACCTGTGATCCAGTTATAGCTTCAATACTTTGGTGCAAATCCGTTTCAAACACTTGGGCCTTTGTGATTTTTCTGTCCCAATGGGCAGCCAGCCACACTTTTGCAAGCGGGCCTTTTTTAGTCAATAATATGTGAGAATAAAACATGGCAGATACTTCAACCCGGTGAAAACGTTTTTTGCAATAAGTTGACAGAAAACGTTGATCCGAAGAAGTACTGGTTTAAGCGAGCCTACTGCGTCAGTTATCGTGCACTTACGAAAATGAAAGCACGAGAAAAGCATTCACAAATCCTCGTAACCGACACCGCTACATTCCCGCGTGGCGCCAATGCATTTGTAAACAACACCGAAATGTCATCATTTAACCAGTTTATTTGATGCATTCACTTAATCATTTAATGACATGCTGTAATTGAAAAAGTTAAAGACATATTGTTTGTATTTTTATCAATATATACTGCATTAACAACCATTATTAGTGATACTTTTATTAATATTGCAATTGCTGACCATAATTCGTTTTAATAAAAATAATAAAAAATATAGACAAGTTCAGCTAACAATTTTAAGAGTTCAAAAATTCTCGAAAAACTCCATCGCAACATTAGACTAACGATAACGATACAGAGTTTGACTAGACTAAATATTACAATTGTTAAGAGTGCCGCTATGAACGAAGAATGACTAAACTGCGATTCAAAATTATAACAATTGTCTGGAATGCACAAAAAGCTGTACATGTAAACCTCCGAAACTGTCAGTTCTTTATAAGTGATTTCTAAAACATTAACAAATGTAGGACATATAAATTCAAGAAACTATCTTATATTTTTCTTTGCAAGTTGAATCTTTTCCTGATTTGCAGCAGCCACAGCACAAACAAATCCAGATGATGGCTCCGATCAGAAGTGACAAAGCCGGCCACAAAATGGCGTGCATTACGACTACTGGTGATGTTTTCTCTTTTATTGCAACTGTGAGATTTGTTGGGTTGTAAAAACAGGTAAAAGTCTTTCCTGGTGTTCCCCATTCCTTCCTGAATTTGCTGTTCTCTTTAACATTCCATATTTCATCACCGCATTCTATTAAGGAACACTGACATAAATAAAAAATATATTTAAAAACACATGCGGAAAAAAAAGTTGTGAAATTACGAGAAATTAGACGAAACATTGCTTTCTATTACAAATATTTTTGTGCTCCTAAACAACTCAAAAGAAATTCCAAATTGAAAATAATTGGGTTTTCATTAAGCAGTTATTTTGAGACAACAACAAACGACTACTCGTTTTCAACTCACCCGAGAATGAAATGAATCGTCCCACGATCGGTAAAGATAAGCTATCCCTTTTTTCGGAAGTCTTTTTGAGACGTCATGTGTCACTGTGGTCGTCGTAAATGAAATTGATTCTTCCGTTGCCGAGGGGAGTTCCATAGTGGTCTCCATGGCTTCACTGTGAGGATCATCAAGGCTCCGTTTGATGACCTTTGACTTTCTCGAATGATATTTGTGGTTCTTGTGGTTCGAAAAACGGGGAAATGTGTCAAAACGGTCGTCGAAAGAACGTCTCGACCGACTTTTCGTGGAAGTTGCGGGAGAGTTTGTTGAAGGAAGTGAAGCAGGATCTGCTGAGATTTGAGTGTCTGCGGTCGTTAGATTGTGGCTGATTTTGATCTCATTCTTCCTCGCTTGAAAGTTGTACTCCACCAAGATCTGCAGGCATGGAAACTTTGAAGAACAGGTCGGATGGTGAAAAAAACGATCTGAAAAGGAGTCGTGAAATTCAAACATTCCTTCGCTGAGATTCGAAGCGGCATCGGTAGATTTCATGTTCAAATTCATTCGGTTGTACAGCCACCCATTACCATAGTATTGCTCCAATCCGCCATATCCTTCCTCGCAAGAACATAAATGTGGATTGTAGCTTGAGTTCAGAACTCGACACTTGACTTCTGGCCAGTTTTTAGTCAACTCATACGGTAAAACGATGGTAAATCCGAGAGAACAAATAAGAACGCATCCCACGAATATAAGCAGTGCTCCAACACAGAAATAGTTGACCGTTACCTTGCTCGAGTCGGACATGGTGACTTTAATAGATTAGTAGTTATAAGACTCTCACAGAATTCCTTTATATGAAGATAACACTAAAAGATTTGGCTCTTTCATTTATTTTTTTATATTGAATTTATATTGAATTATTTACATCATAATCAATGTTAAAATTCTTTAAAATTGAGATATCAACGTCACGTTAGCAACAGATAAATGCATGACTATGGATTTCGAAAATCTAATGACATTCGCCAAGCAGTTCCAATGCAGCAAGATGACAACGCCTTGCTACTCATGGCTTTTCGGATCTTTAGCTGGGACCATCATCATCTGCAAGCTTCCTGGAATAAAAAAAAGAAAAAGCAAAAGAACTGCTGATGTGATCAATAGAACCTATGTAAAGTTTTGATTTTGATGTTTGGTTTAGAGTTTTAAAATGGCAAACTGCAAATGTCGGATTTGTGATTTTTTGCAAGGTTTAAATTTTTTTAATAAATATGTATATATGTCAATAAATAACAAATAAAGTAAATGTAAAATATATAAAATTAAGTTGGATGGGAACGATGAAAACATATTTTGACAGAAACCCAACAAAATTCAAAATTATTGCAAAACGCAAATTTAAAAATAAATATTTTAAAAATATTACTCTACACTATATAATTGATTGTATTTAATAAATGACTTAAAATGTTGAATTCTTTGTAATTTTTGTATATAAAGTTGTGGTCGTGGCTCACACTTCCTTCTTTCCGCTTGTTGCGCTGGGTTTGTTGGTCGTGGCACCGTGGCCTATGCGTTGAGTTTTAGTCGGGAATGTTTGGATCTTAGTCTAGACTTTATTTAGTCAGTCCATGATGACTTCGGATATGATATTTCCATGATTAAATCGTGAAAGTGTCCGAACCTCTGAGACTTTAGATTTTCGCAGATTTGTTTGAGCCCGATGATGAAAATTTCTTTGGAATTACCGTTTGATCAGTAATGAAAAGAATCTTTATGGCTGCTTAATTTCTGAGGCTTGATGTAAAATTATTAGACTCTGGCGCAAATGGGTGATGAAGCTTTTTGGAATTACCGTTTGAGAGTAATGAAAACAAACCATTGGCTGCTTAAAACTGACATTGTGCAGCAGAGACTTTATTGTTTTAATTGATGCAGGACATCTGGGATGATCGATTTGCTATGATTTTCTATGATTTCACAAAATCATGTCCGAACCTCTGAGATTCCTAGCATCTAAATGTGGTAATTTTAATTTTAATTTTGAGGCCAATGATGAAGAAACTTGGAATTACCGTTTGACTAGTAATGAAAAGAACCTTTTGGCTGCTTAATGCTGAGGCCTAATTTAAATAATGTATTTGTGAAGTATAAGTTATAGAATTGAGACATTAGATTCATTTTTGACTGCAATGCTAATTGGCTTATGGGCTGTTACCATTTCACTGCCATGCAAATGCGCTGTCATATTTGGAAAATAATATACAAATACATGGATGTGCCACTGCAAATCAAAATTCTGTCAATCGGCTTGGTAAAATTTCTTTTGGTTTGTTGCTAAGCCAAGCATATCAATGAACCATTCTCACATTCCATTTTCCATCTGTCAATGGATCTTCAGTGATTCCTATCTGAATTTCCAAAAATTATATTAACTGCTGCACCAAGTGTATTATGAAAACTGAAAAGCTTGTGTTATAGTGCTGGCTGGAGTTTGGTGTTTTGTGCTTTTTCTACTAATAGTTATAGTTATTCTCTTCCAAATGGCCTTAGAATGGATGTGTTTGCCTTATTTATGGAATCAAAGTAACATTAAATTAATTAATGAAATGGAATATCACCTGAGAGCTGTTTGGAGGGTTACATACACTCCAAGAACAGAGAGCAGTACCAATGTCATTAGGTAGGTGTTCGTTATCATGGTCGTTGTTATGAAAGGAGGAGGTACATCTGGTAGGACATACATGGTACAGATTTCATACGTTGAAACATTTTTAGAGAATATTTATAGCGGTCAACACGAAGCAACTTGTTACTCTCGTCACAATGTTCCCCGGCATATCCGGGAGCACAGAGATCATTCGGGCACTTCCCTGACTTGATGTCACACTGCTCCATCAATCCTTTGCAGTGGCACTTAAGCCTGCAGTCCAATTTGTAAGATCCCAGTGGGCAGGCTGCAAATTGTTTACATTGGCATTTGGTGATTATATTTAATATTTTGATTTAACACTATTATTCAGTAGCATTATGTAAAATAACTGTTAGTGGCTAATTTTGGATGTTGGCCGACTTAGGAAATTGGCTACAGTTAGTGTACATTTTGGCAACAATGTGCTAAATGGAATACTTGAATGCATGCTGAATGCTAGGAAGCCTCCACAATGTTGGGAATTGTTGCCTGAACAAGGTTTGTTGCAATCCTCAGCTGAAAGACTCCCATAGGTGTTGTACTTGTTACCACAGAAGCAGCTCTCACCATTCTGTTGCACAAGTATTTGTTTATTATTAAATTTATGCTAAATCATTTTTAACATAGATCTTATTAAACACAACCAAGCAGCCTTACTTTTAAATAATTATAATGCCTAATCCAAAATATTGATTCAATAAAATCTGAAAAGGAAGCACTGTCAATATATTGTAGAACTGAATTGTCAACCTTGTTGTTGACAAAATTTGTGCTTATGGCATAATAAATAGCACAATAAATAATGAATTCAAACCAATCATTCTCACTGAAAAGAAATTTTATTACAATAAACTTGTAATTAATTTATTCACAAAAGCTGACATGGAGTCCAGCATAGATAAAGTCCTTGATCCTGCAGTATCTGACACAGAGCTGAACAGTCATTGAACTTGACATTTCACCTGACATCCTATGGGGAAGGTCATAAGATTCGCCCAGAATAGGATTTCCACTTCGGGCACACAGCAAGTAGTCCGAGGTCACTTCTAAGTCTTGAGAATCTTTAGCCAATTTGCGTAGAAAATGTAAGGATTGAATGAACATAGTGTGTCTTGCAGTGAAATAACATATTTAAACATCCACATTTGAGAATAATCATGTAACCTTAAATAAAAAAAAGAAGTCACAAACATCATATTTACTAATAAATAACAGGATTTAAAATAGCAATATTGCTAAAAGGTAGTTTAACTCAAGTTGAAGACCTAACATTTGTTCTGAATCAGTGAAGCAGACGTCTTCACAAACAAAACAAACCAATAAAGAAATTCATAAAATCAAGTCATACATTTTGATGACCTAACCGATCGCACAAAGAGATCCAGAGAATAGGGGAGGGCACCTGCACTCAAAGATTTCATTTGTGGCCTTGCATGTCCCTCCGTTCTGACACGGATCACTGATGCATGGATTGACTTGAGGAATAAATTATTAATGATTAATAAACGATTAATTATTAACGCACGTAATTATAATACGGTATTTAATTTCATTGCCGTTCGGTTTAACAATCTTGAAAACAAAGATGAAGTTCACCTATGTGACAGTTGAATCCAACATAACCTGGCAGGCAATGGCAAACGTAGGATTGGACCAGCCTTTCACAAGTACCACCATTTTGACAGGGACCTGATATGCAAACATCCCCTGTAATGAAAGGGAAAGGCTATTTATGATTGACATATACTTTAAGAGATGATGTTGATATTGGTGACGATGATAAACTGGATTAATCAAATTTACAGATTGCATCCTAGTATCAAATGTGATCAACCATTCATGAAGCCCCTGTTCCAAAGGACTCTAGTGGCTAAGTCACAATGAAATAAAACACATTTCCACTGTTCCATTATCATAAAACACAGGAATTCTTTCCATACTAAAGGCAATAAGATTAACACATACCAACATGCAGTAATAAATTAATTACTTAACCACATATATTGCATTACCTTTGTCACATCTCCCCCCTAACCAGCCGACCATGCATCCTTTCTGCAAGCAGACACCAGATATCCGATCGCATGTTCCAAACTTGCAATGACATTCTGACAGGCAGTAAATCCCATAGTGTTTATCGGGACACATCTCGGCTGTAACACAATATAAGCCAATGAATGAAACCAGATCTAAGGAACATTGGTTATAAGTATGTGGTTTTCCAGAACTCGTCTGCTATGTTACTCCTTCCAATGTCGAGCATTCAACACATGCATCCATAAGTCGTAGAATATTGGCTAACGAATCTCATATTCTCTGGTGAAGAAGTTTTTCATTCTCTTGATGAGGTCGTGGACGAACTGAAGGAACATATATTCAGAGTTTCTCTCTGTCGAGTGAATCTCCGAGTTAAAGTAATCGAAAATCAATAATTTTTAATCACTCAGTTAATTAACTAAATTGTTAATAGTTAATAAAACTATGTCCTATTCATAAAACAAAGTTATTTACTAACGAAATAAATAAGCTAGAACTGAAAGAATGAGAACTTGTCACCTCTGTCACACCTGAAAGCGTTGGATGATGTCGGATAATGTTCGAAGAGATAGGCACAGACTCTTCCATTGCCACATTCACCGGTGATGACGTCGCATGGATGCAGCCATTTACAAATGCATGGGAATGCACAATTAGCTCCATAATACCCAGGATTGCAGACTGCAGTGCAAAGACAACTTTAACAAGGGGTCGGCAAACCTTTTGGCTATTAGGCCATTTCAAGCATAAACTTGACTAGCTCATAGTAACTAAGACAATGAGAAACAAAAAAAAGAGTCCAAACAGCAAGGGCATTTATACTCTTATGATCAAAGATATGCCCTGCAGAAGTCTGGCCTTTTACTGGACGTTGAAACTTAACATCCCCTTCCATTCCCCGTTGTTCCTTTTGAAACTCGATGAGTCTGACATTCGATAACCACAGCAGATGCAAGCGTACCAACCAACGCTATTGAATCAAAACTCGCTGTCTCGCAACAGTACAAGTAGGCTGGATTCAGTAGTAATTAACTAGAGGGTGCTAGGCCGGACTGGAATACTGGCTAGGTCATATCCAGCCTAAAAAATAATTATAAGGCTGACCTTGAACTTGAGTAGCATAGTAGGTCTGCAGATGAGCATCAGTGGGGGGTCCACCACACTGCTGACTCAAACTGCCACTGCAAACCAAAGAACAGTTTCTCCTGTTGACAAGCTGGGTTTTGAAGCCTGAAGAATCCAGACAGCCACATTTGTCCCCCTGCAAATCAAAGACATTTATGAACCTTAACTAAATTCTAACTAAACCAGACTCCAGGTATATAATTTGGGAAAGGCAATGCTCCACTCCTCTGACGTTTGGTGAGAAGCAAAAAGAAAGGTCAGGTTGACTTAGGGTTTGCTCCATCTAACAGAAAGACTAAATTGAAGTTCCAGGCAGACTCACATGAAAGAGGTAAGCGAAGGTATATTCGCGACGGAAGCAGTGGTCCCGACATGAGTCCCATCTCAGCACTGAAAACTTGTCTTCCCAAATATTGTTAAGGTCACTTTTATTAATCACAACGCATCCTCTATAGGGAGAGTATATCTGATAGTAGTCGAAGAAACGATCATCCAAACTATCTGAAGAAATCACAGATAATCCGAGAATTTAAATATTGTCCAGAAAAATAATCACTCAATAATAAATGTTAACTTAAAAAACTAAATAAGAAAACTTTACAATTCACATTGAGCAGCGCCTTCTGTGTCGTTTCTGCAGACTTGATAAAAGAAATAAAGATAACATACCGATACGAATTCATAGGTTTTAGTTTATAAAGATTGCAGGTAAGCAATCTATTTTAGAATTCCGTTTAGTCGTAACAGCTGCTCTTTTCGTAATAAACCAAAAAACGAAGCTTCTCGGCCCAGAAATATGAACAAATTATTGACTGCTAGAAAACGCGCGACATATATTTTGATTTGGTACTTAATAAAATATTAAATTTAAACCTTTGGATCTAAAGTGGTTAAATAATAGCTAACTATTAAAAAGTTATTTAAAATACATTTAAGGTTAACAATTCTATAAGCTAGGATTTGTTCAGCATTAATATATTGTTACAGCTACAATTTAAACCATTTTACATTTAAATTTAGTTTAGGTTGCATTAGCGCCTTTTCGAACGAAACACTAATGTAAACAAAATTAAAAGTTCTCCCAAGATTATTTCGGGGGACGATGCTCCATGAACTTCTCTTCGCATTGACCGGTCACACTGGAGACATTTTCATTTTAAATGAGGATAATGACATTTCGGTTTGTGATTTAAAATATTGCATTTAGGATTAAGCCCTTAGATCACAGCTATTTTTACCACATAAACGTTTACTTGCTGTTTTGTTTAATGCCGATATAACTTTTTAATAATTAAATCATTTAGAACTTTGTTCACCCCAGGTTGCAAAAAATCTTCCATTCATCCATCCAACCGAGGAATCCACTCTAAACAAATTATGCTACTTGGCAAACTGTTACCTCAAGTTAAAAACATTTATTGAGGAAACAAGTAATATTAGTTTTCGTTTAATTTTTTTAAATGCTATATTGTTATCATTCAAATTGGCAAGGTGGAAAACTTGCTGGAAACAAATTGCTGTAGCTACTACTTTGGATCACTTCTCTGTTACATTTAAGGTGTTTAATTATAAAGTATGAAAATAATCCACTACAGCAATTGTCCTGGCTTGCATTGCAGTTATTATTTCAAAAAGCTTAATCGTTAAGACAGTGCGGGCTGTTAGGAAAAATCACATTGATTGTAATCAGTTTTAACTTGTCACTCTTAATTTGTTATTGGATATATAGTAAACATATAATTTGTTTACTTTAATTACGAAGTAAATACATTTAACACAATCAATTTAACACGGATCGCCCTTTAAAATTTCAGACGACTATTTTGATGGCTCGGCCGGTCTTTACGCGAGGTCGTTCGCTAGGGGTCTTGAACTCTGCCTTGAACCCTATCAGAGGTCAATCATGGATCTTGAGAATAAACTGCTCAGTGATCCTTATTTGACTTTTGCAACTGTTGTTGCTAAGACTGAAGAGGTTTGTTCGCCTGTGCTCGATGATAATGATTGTTTTGCATTATTAAATATTATTAAAGTAATCATTAGTGCTCATTAGTATTAAGGTAGTTATTAATGGGGGAAAATACTTTTAATTTACAAGCTTATGATCAACGAATCATTGTGATTGGTTATGCTAAATTATTATTATTACATTATTATATACATTATGTTAATGTCATGTTAATTGCATCAGTACCAAAGGCTTTTTCCAGCACTGGTGAGACTGGCAGAGGAGGTATCACATAATAAGGTTGGTTGTTGTTGCTGATGATAACAATGATGATTATGATGATGAGGACATGGTAGTAATGATAGTGATAGCAGTAAGGTATGGTTTTGTTCCAGGTATATGGCTGTGCCATACTAGACATGTTGTACAAGGCTTCCATCTGTGGCATGCCTACAGTTAAGAAAGCCATACATAAGTAAGTGGTGGAGTGGATATGATTACGATGATGATGATGATGATGCTGATGATGCTGCTGGTGATGATGATGATAGTGAAAGTGATGGTTATTGATGATGAGGAGGAGGGTTAATAAGGATAATGATGGTCATAGGATATTGCATCAAGTTAATGTTTATTTTGATATTAAATGAAGATTTTTAAGTTATTGGTAAAATGGAATCGAAACAAAGTTGACAAACGCCATGTCTTCTATTTGTAGAATTCTTCAAGTGTGCCACTGCACGATGTACAAGCAACTCACCTCCTGGTTGTTGCATGGTTTGTTGTACAAGAACCACAACAGCAAGAACAACAAAGCCAGGGATGAATTTTTTATCCACTGCAAGGATAGTGGTGAAAAAGTCGGACCTGTTGAGGCTGTTGCAGATGGTTCAAAGGTTAGGTGGTGGAATGTCTGAGGATTCAAAGTGGAAAGCCTGTCTTTTGCATTTTTTTTTTAACTTTGTCAAACTTGCTGCTTTTCTACTTCATTATTGTGTCGAGCTTTTGTGACTTTATTCTAGGAATTATGACTTTTCACAGTCTTGAGTGATGAATTATGTGGTATAAATATAATACTTATTATTATGTCTCTTGACAACTGATTCATTCTTCATCGGCAATCCATCTTTCAGAAAAGAACCGATGTGCAGTCGACATGCACTGACGACTTCGAGATCAACGTTGAAATGCTTCCAGGACACATTCCTTTCCAAACTGCCGGAAAAATCCTCTTTATCGGGAGGTCGGTCATGATCTTTGAGTCCTCTAAGAATGGAAAACAAGGAAGTAAGTACTGGTCATCAATGACTCTTGAAACTGATACCATGTTTCCCAAAAAATAAGACCTGGCATGATTTTTCAAGATGCTCTTAATATAAGCCCTACCCCAAAAATAATGAATAATAAAAAAAAAATTCTTAGTGCTTTCTATAAAGAGAAGAAATATGGGGTTATATGAATGATCCAAAAATGGCAAGCAGAGTTTGATAACCTCAACAGGTGGAAATGTTAAGAAGCACATTGAGCGTGGATCAGTTCATCAATCATTATTTCCTGAGTTGGAAGACACTATCTGTGAATGGATTTCTGACCGGAGAGCAAAGGCTTTGATTTTGTGCAGGGCTGACAATAAAACATTTGCCCTTGCAACGGCACCACAGCTGGTCACATCCCCAAAAGAATTCAAAGCATCACAACACTGCTGGAAACAAGGCTGGAAAGCTTCCTTCAGTGATACAATTCTTGTACATGATTGCTGTACATGATGAAACTGTGGTGTTTATGGGCCAAAGATCTCAAATGACAATCGATCAGAGGGGAAGATCACCAACCTTCATTGATTTTGTAGGTTCAATAATGAAGAACAAAGAGGAGGAATTCATGGCCGACATGAAAAAACTTTCTTCGAGCGAAAGTTTCGATCTCGTCTGCTTCGAGGAGACGATCGACAAGGTTCGAAACTACGTCGCCGAGGTCAGTTCGCGAACAATTATTAACTTATTACAATCAGCAATTCTAACTTGCTAACACAATGTTTATGTTAGCATGAGTTAACATAGGATGAATTAATGATTTAGTTATATTGAACCTTTAAGACTAACTTTAATGCTTATATTGTAAACAATTTAATAGGAGACTTTATTTTGTGCAGCAATTATGGAATCTGATGGTCACCCAATCAGATTTACAGCTACACCTGAGGCAATTCAAGGACTTCTTCCTGATTGGAAGAGGTGAACTGTTTTTGGCTTTCATCGACCAATCGCAGGATATTCTCAGGAATCCACCGATCGTCATGACTCAGCACGGTGAGCATTAGGATAATTTTTTAATAAGGTTGTGAACACATTATTAAATGACAATATTACATTTTATAATTATTAAATAAAGTAGTGTTAAACTTTGAATGTTTAATTAATCATTGGAATGTTGGCCAAGTGATGGGCAAGAGCCAATTCAGAGAGAGCGACTTGTGGTACCTAACTCCATCCCTAATCCTACCCCCTCCAGTGACATTACCCTATCCCTGACCTTAACCCTACCTCATGAACCTGGAAATCTCTGTAGAAGTTGTTGCCTGTCAGTTGGCTTTTTGCTTATCACTTCTCCAACCAACCACTTGTTGAGAGGCATCCAATAATGACTGTAATATGATGAGATGCGCTGATACCTTGATTACCTTGCTTTATTTTATTCTTCCTTTTAAAAGTGCAAGCCGAGCAGTAAGAAGAATTAAAATTCTCAAAATGGTTGAAAATAATTCGAACAAATGTTTTTAATTATAAAATATGTTTAGAATATTTATTATTTATGCACTGTGTGATCAAATATTCTCACACTGCCTTATAAACAGATTTAATGAGAGCTTCTCCCAAGCTTGCAGCTGTCTTCGAGCTCTGTCAGAACACAGCCACCCCAATAAATGTTGGACTTATTTTCAGTGTTCTATTATTCCAGATGTGAACCTAGCCTTCCAGCATGCTGCCAGGGATCTTTCTTTGAGCGAGGAGACTTATCAGGGATTCGGATTCATCATTGAAGGTGAGTGACTTTCGTTTGTCTTCGTATTTACATTTACATTCAAAGGAAATTGAAGTTACCATCGGTTGACCATCATTTCGTCGGTTTAGATGAGTCTTATACTCGAATTTTTAATTTCACTGGCATTCTTTTTCAAAACTCCAATTATCAAAGTTCCTGCAAGTCAAACAACAACCTCGTCGACAACTTTGAAACATCCTTCGACATTCTTGAACACGAGGGAGAGTGGATGGAACTGTCTGAGGATGGCAGCCACGGTGGACTGGCCATTGCACGTCATGTTCACTCCAAATATCATCAAAAAGTTGGGGTTTTTTGTTAATTACTTCTCAATTCAGGAAAACTTGATTCGGTCGGATGGTCGTCAGATTCGAATTGGAATCTGACCGCAATAAGTTTATATGCTACTCTATCCAATATAATATAACATAAGTGCAGGTTAAACGTTTGGCTTTGAATGAGTAATTCCAAAGAAAGCATATAATATTTTCAACCAGGTACGTAAGTCTGTTCTCCTTCCTCCTGTATGTCAAGAGAATCCAGTTGGAACTTCAGCACTGTTGGTCTATTGAAATGAGTCGCAGGCATCTGGCCACCTTTAGGAAGCTCCATCCGAACTCGTCTGCTTTACCTCCCGGTAGTTGAATTTGGTTAAACGATGGCGTCAAATTTCAAATTTAATAATAATAATAATGATGATGATGATGATGATAATAATAAAACACATGTCGTCCATTTTATTCCAGAGCCGACTTCAGATCCGTCGTCATCAACAGCAAAGTGGCGTCTCAGGAACCACATGGCTTTCCTTGTCGACAACTTGCAGTACTATTTGCAGGCACAATTACCTTTTTTTGTTTTTTCTGCCAATGGACAGATTTTTTCTCCACTATTTATCAATGATGATGATGATAACAACAATAATATTAATAATAACACTAACAATAATAATAATAATAATAATAACAATAATAATAATAATAATAACAATAATAATAATAATTAAATTATTAAGCACCAATGGCTTGGATTTTTCTTTAAAATTATTGTTTAATATGCTGCATCTTCTGATCTCCAGCAGTGGTGCGGTGTGAATAAGCTATCGGTTAATAAGTGCAATACATGCCTCATATTGTATGTATTTATTCATTTGCAGTAGGCTTCCATTTCATGCCAGGATGATTGCGATCATTCATTTACAAATTGTGCTAGAATCTAAAAATTGTTTTCGGAAGCTTAGCTAAGGCCGTGTCATTAAGCACAATTCTCACTGCTCTAGGTTGATGTCATAGAGTCTCAGTATTGCCTGCTGTTGGAAAAGATCAAATCGAAGAAGGATTTTGAAGAGATTCTGTTGGCGCACGAGCATTTCCTGACTTCGCTGCACAATCAGTGCTTTTTTCACTCAAAGCCGGTGAGGGAACAAAGTCCTAGATGTTTTCGATTTGTGACTTGGCCTTGTTTTCATTTTTTGTATTTGAAAAATTGAACAAAAAAAACCCAACTAGGTCGTTTGTAATAGTCGAAAGGAACCTTGATAATCATATCAATATCATCTTAGTAATCATATCATTGATAATCATATCAAGCTTTTGTGCCCTTCTAGTTTTCCAGCACTTTGTCTTTATTCGTTTCTAACTGTTTGACTTTACATTTTTAGTCAGCCAATGATTTTCAATTTATTTCATTGTGCTTGGTCGAGTGGATTCATTATATAAAGATGTTTACTTTAAAACATCGCATTTGAAGGTGTTTTTTTACCTTAGGTCTGGTCTAAACAGTTATTTGGGTTTTAGTGAGACGACGCCATCTGTTGTGTTACTCATGAAAGCCCTTGACTATCAACTACTCAATAATTTTTGCACATCCTTAAAAGTGACTTCAAATTATTACCTTTTATTTGTACCTATTTAATATTTGATATTATTTCGTTAATTTTATTTGTAAAGCCTATTAAGGGAAGATTTATTACTTATTAATAAATTTTTGTAAATTTTAACAACATTAGTTCTGGGCATTAGATGTGCATATTATTAACAGATAAGCAGTTGCCTGTCAAGAATCCTTGAATTATGTCATGCGTTCTACGGTCTTATGACGTATTCCGAGAGCATTCTGTCCCAGGCAGAGCGGAATCAGCTGCAAGAAATATCAAAGGTGAGAATTCATTTTTGACCAATTAACTCAAAATATTCTCACTTTCATTCCTTACTTCATTCACAATTGACAGGAATTTGAACTTAACTCAAGTCTGTTGTTCAAGCTGCTGTCGAGCTTTAGAAACAATCAAGCAAGCAGCCCACATCTTGCCCAATTGCTCCTGAGGATTGATTATAACAAGTTTTTCTCACACATTCAGCATTCACCAAACACTCAAGCTTGAAACTGTCCCTGAAAAATCGTTCTTCTCAATAAAATAGGTGCAGTGTTGGGAGAGGCCTTTACCTTGCTGCATTAAAATTGTGTTCAAGAATCATGTTCTATGTGCGATGGTTTACCTGTGCACGATAGTTTTATGGTTTGATGGGTTTGCTACATGTAAAGATTAACTGCAGAGACCTTTTTTGTTTTATCGATTACAACCTGCTTTCAGTGCATGCTAGCCTTCTACAGCGCATACGGTGAGTTGGGACAGGTAAATGCGAGCGCCCGAAGCCCAAAATTCTCCTTGTTTACTTCGGTGTTCAAGAAGTTAGCGGTAAATGCATTAAAATCTTTGAATTTCTAGGCTGGCTTTGATTCCCTCGTTGGCGTCTTGGCGCATGCTATCGGGAGGCCAATCACCAAAGCTCTTAAATAACCGTCCATTAGTTTCTTGCATCTCTCGAAATTAAACGCGCGTCGACGGATGTGCTTTTAGAAGGAAACGCTGTTTCGATCTTGCGTTTGTGCTCGAAGTTTAATTTTTCCAGTCAATAACTGATTGCGTCCGGCGAAAGTTCAGAGATACTTTTCGTATTCTTGATTTTTGAGTTATTAAAGAGTCCCCTCAACATGCCTGGGATTTTTAAAACTAAATTATTTGCCGGGAAACATAAGCCCTTCGATGCCATCCACCATTTGTGCACCGTGAAGTTCTTGGATAATTCGGAGGCAATTTCCTTCACTTATCAGGTATTTTTGTTTAATATGGCTTTTATAATTGTAAAACATTGCACGTAGCAATTATAAGCGTCTTATATCTCGTATTGTAAAGTTATTTGTTTCTCTCGAAATTCATTGTTCTTTGCTTTATTTTGTGAAGCAGACGTGTTAGGTGCGTGCGTTTGTAAAATAAATTGCTTTGTTTCAGCGGAGCACAAAAGGGCGTTTCCTCGTGGATCACGTCTGTTCTTCGATCAATCTGATTGAAAAGGATTACTTCGGCCTCAAATACACAGATGCAGAAAAACAGGAGGTACGAATGATGAGTTTTCACGACAAAGCTGTGTCCGGTCAGCCAGGTGTTTTGCATGGTTTCTGAATGTTTAGTATCGCGAAAGGGCAATCCTTTCTATTAGAATTGCGAATAAACATCATTCTGGCCCTGAACTTACAACCTTAGTTCCATCGTTTATTGGCTTCAGTAATTTCCTGTGTTGACTAAACAAATGCATCAAGCCCTTTCTGTGTGACAATGTTCTCCATTTACACAACTCTTGAGAATCATGGTGACTCGAACTTGGGTCAAAATGTGAATCCTGCCCGTGCGATACAAATTGCAAAAACACAAGGCGTCTAAAAAGGAATCTGCAAACAAAAATACATTTTTTATATTATTTTTTTCTAAACAAAGTCGAGAGTCTGGATTAGGATTACGCAATTCACGTTGTAATTCTTGTTTTTCTTAAAAAGTTATCTCCATAAGGATGTGATTGCTGCTATTGTGTTTTGCAATGTTTTATAAGTGTCTAATAAGCAATAACAATTTTAAAAATAAAATATTATTTGGAACTATTGCATTTCAGTGTTGGTTGGACCCAGAGAAAACAATACATTCTCAGATCAAAGGTACATTCCTTAGCACATTATTCTTCTGTGCTTGTGTGATGACGTGCGAGTTTGTGAGAATATGTTCGTGTTTTATATTACCGCCATTGTAAATCAATATCCTTACATTGTTTGCCATGCTCTCTGGTGTTTGTACGTGCATCTTGTTGTACGAGAGTGATGTGCATACGATATTGATGTTGGTTCATTTTTGTTCAAAGCTATTGTTACAAACTTGTTGAAAATGCAAGCCATCTGTTTTTGTAATTGCATCGATGTTTCGATAATAATGATCATTATCAAAGCCTACAACGTCATCATCATCATCATCATCATCATCATCATCATCATCATCATCATCATCATCATCATCATCATCATTGACAGGGCTCTCCAATCCAGTGCTTTACTTCCAAGTCAGGTTTTATCCGTCGGATCTGGACTCCATAAAAGAGGAAATTACCAGGTGAAATTAACATTTGTGGTCATGACAACAAAAGGGATGGATGGATTAGATAGTGATGATGATTGTGATGTTGGTCACTAAGATGAATAACTTTTATGTTTTTGTTATCATCACATGGCGAATACACGCATTTAGCCATTAACATTATGTTAATACTAATATCGTTTGCAGTGCCTAATTTAGGCATGATCTCTGCTCATGGGCCTCCACCAATTAGGGGCCCCAAACCAAAGAAACCGTTTTTTTGCTTGTCATGGGGGCAACAACACTGGCCTAGAGGCTTGTGGACCTCCATTCGAGCGCTGATCCGGCGCTGATCGCCTGTGCTTGAATATTAATATTTTTGAGTTCGATGAGTTGAACTAATTTTGATTGCAAAATCTCACGACAATTAAGTTTATAATAATATTGATATGAGTCTATTAAGATCTGCTAGCATCAACATCAGGAGCTGTTATCACCCATTCAAGCGGAAAAATGACTTTTGAATTGAGATTACCGATCGAGATTATCAAGTGAAATAAACGTGGGAACAGCACACACATATTTTAAGAAATGAGAGACGAAGAACCGAATGATGTATCCACCCACGATGAGAGATATGGAAAGTTCACCATGAAATAAATCTAACCTTTCACTACTCCGAGTTCAGCCAAAGATTACTTTATCTTCCAGTTTCGGTAACATTAAACTATGGCTTGCCTAAAATAAAGTCCTTATTTATATTTAATCTGGTTAATATTTTCGTGCTGCCATCCAATCGCTCTGTTATCGTTGTGGTTCTATTTTAAGTTCTTGTACTCATTTCAATGATTCACTGAATGCGCTGAGTGATGTGATGTGCAACAGAATAACTTACTAACAATACATAATAACTTACCTGTAATAACTTAATAATAATAAAGAATAACTTACCTGTAATAACTTAATAATCAATAAAAACTTACCTGTAACTGTTTATTATTGTTGTTGTTATTGTGATCCATATTCTGCTCACCTGCATGGCTGTTTGTACGTAAGGGATCTTGTTGACAGTCGTTACCATGGAGATGCAATTTTGTATGCGTTCAATGAAGCTTGCAACAGATTATTTACTGTTTTAGTTATTATATTCCTTATTATGTTTTATTATATATATATTTCATGTTATTTCTTAATATATTTTTATTGTTGATATTTCTGTAGTTGACTCTGTTATTATTATTATTATTATTATTATTATTATTATTATTATTATTATTATTATTATCATCATCATCATCATTATTATTATTATTAGTAGTAGTGATTGCTGTTATNATTATTATTATTATTATTATTATTATTATTATTATTATTATTATTATCATCATCATCATCATTATTATTATTATTAGTAGTAGTGATTGCTGTTATTATTATTATTATTATTATTATTATTATTATTATTATTATTGCTGAAGTCTGCTAGTCATCAAACCTTCAAGACGTGTTTACCAACTTTGCCAGGTTGTGCAAGTAGTAATAGTTTGAATAAATGCTAAGAATGATAATTATTTAGCATAATTAACACCTTATTGAGTCGTCTCAATTATTTAGCGATATCACTCGTGATGTCATCAATCAACAATGATAAGGATTGTGTGCGATGTCAGAGATGTAACATTGTTGTAACTGTTGCAATTGTGCAATCTCATGACGAAGAGAATTGAGGGAATCAGTGGTTGGTAATTTTAAAACGCACCTGTTTTAATCACCTCTCCAGGTATCAGCTGTTTCTTCAGGTGAGAAAAGACTTTAACGAGCGGAGATTGATCTGCTCACTCCAAGATGCACTTCTGCTCACCGCCTACATGGTCCAAGGTACGTGATGCTTTTGCAAATGATTAAAGTGGCTGATGATATCATCATTTGTGATGGTCAGTGCATTATCGGATGTTTTGGATTCTTGCCATTTCATTCTTAGTCTCAATGAATTCAGAAGGAAACGACTTTGTAGAGAGTCATAATATAATAATATCACATAATTGTGATAATTAGGATTATCTAACTTATTTGATAATTACTTATGTTCTTTTTTTTTATTTAAATACGGACGAAAAATATGAACAACATTTGTATTGTTATTTGATATTTTTGTTGTAATTCGATCTTTAATAAAAGCATAAGTATTTATTTCACAGTTCAGTGATTTATTTTATTTTTTTTATTCAATCATCCACTAATCTTTATGCTCGAACGAATGAGAGATTTATTGGACCACTAACATGATCTACTCATTCACTTGCAATTTAACTTTATACTATGATTTATTCAATATTACATTTCTGGATCCATCGCTGGCTCCGACAAGAGATGCTTTTGATCGCTCTGATAGATGGCTTTGTATTTTTTTTTTCCATTTCATTTCAGAGGAACTTGGAGACTACAGTCAGTTGGATGATTGGCACGATCATTTTTCAAGGATCAAGTTGCCTCCGAGTATGTTGGAGTACGAAAGTTACATCGTGGTTCTTCATCAGCAGTTGAAGTGAGTAACTGCTTGGAGGATTCAAATGCATACGTGTTGAGGACTTCCCCGACATTTAAGACTTGTAATGACTTAAGAGGTATGCTTAATGACTTCTAACCTATTTACTAACAGAGGATTGAGTCAGAGTGGTGCAGAATACAAGGTTTTGAAGAAGGCTGCTTCTCTTGATTCTTATGGCATTGATCCTTATGTTGTATCTGTAAGTCAGATTGTTAGTTTCTGTTGATCAGTTAATATCAACTAATGGCATCTTAAGCTTGTAAGAACAATGCTAAATGGATGAATAAAGCGACCAGGGACATCATTTCAGCTTTTTCCAGGGGCGGGCAAACCTTCGCACAACTTGATGAGACTACTTTTTTTTGCTTCTAGCCAAAAGTCAGGGAGGGCAAGAGCCAATCAGGGGGAAGGGCCATTGCCACTACCTGCCCTCCCCCAATGATGACCCTGAAATTGACTGATAGTTTTTAAAATACGTGTGTTGTGTGTTGAATGACCTTGTTTTTACTTTATGAATTGAAAATTACATTTATTTTCTAAAGTCTTAACTTTATTGTATAATTTATAATAGATCATTTTATGAATAATAATAATGATAATAATAATAATAATTACATTGATATGTAATAATTATATTATATATTGATAATGATAATAATAATAATAACCATCAGGACAGCGAAGGATATCAAATGTACCTGACTGTTGCTCCAAAAGGACTCATCACATTTGAGGACAACCTGCCTACCAGAACTTACCACTGGTATTATTTTTATCCTTAGACTGACTTCACACCATTGCCCTTGTCATTATCATTATCGTCATCATTATCATTATCATTGTCGTTACCATTATCGTCATCATTATCAGTGTCGTTGTCATCATTATCTTTACCATTATCATTGTCATTGTCATGATGATTATAATCGTTCACAGGAGGGACATTGGAAAATTATCTTTCGATGGAAAATCATTCCATATCAGACTCGATGATAGAGAGGTAAGCATCTTTAAGTTGTATAATTTATTAACTGAGGTAAAACCTAATTTAGATTCGTCTTAACATGGGTATTGTTATTATACTTAATGGTATTCTTGTTAATTATGTTTATCATTATTATTATTATTATTATTATTATTATTACTGCTTTTTTATATTTTGGTCACATGAATCACGCTTCGGTTCAGTGGTCATTATCACCCACCGTTGCTCACTTGCAGCTTACAGTTCTTGCTTACAATAACTGTTTCTTTTCTTCTGTTTTTAGAAAGGCTCAGGAGGAAGGCTTTTCAATAAAGTTAGTTGGCATGCTCAGCAGATGTTAATGATGTTATGGTGAAGATGTTGACGATGTCATGGTGATGATGTTGATGATGTCATGGTGATGTATGACTGCAGGGTGGATCATTAACCATGATGCAATTTTGCAGCACTTGAACAAAAGCTTGTTTGCTTGCACAAGTGCTATGAAGGTACTTTGAATAATCAATGTGTCGGGTACTCATTTTAGCGACAGTAATTAATGACAACGTAACAGAAAAAAAAAAATAATAATAGAATTTAAAAATCTTGGGAGATTTGAATGAATTACCAAACAAAAAAAAAGCCAACAAATACCACAAAATGTTACGCTGATAAACTGATGATGATTGTAATACCACAGTTGTAATACCACTGATCATTACTCATCATGATCTTGGTTCTACTGATGATGAACATGTATGTTTATATATTCATTTAAAACTCGTCATCAGTTATGCTTCATCTTCAGAAGCCAAAGCAGCAGTCGACGGCGACCTACAAGTGCTTGTCGCACACAAACTGCAAGCAGCTCTGGAAGAATGCCGTGGCTTACAAATACTTCTACACGTCAGTGACTTTCTATCCACTCGATCATTAATCGATGGAATATTTGTTAATTAATACAATTAAACACGAGTGTTTATTGCCTAAAATGATTTCATTGATTGGTGTTTTTGAATCCGCTAAGGCTGCAGTCTTCTAGCGAAGCACCCAAGGTTCTGTCAAGTGGTGGTCTATTCTCGAGAGGATCCAAGTTTAGATACAGGTTTCATTCTTCCAAACATTCAATTACAACAGAAAAGTAATCACTTGATTAAGTTGTCATCCAGTTAAGTTGTGTTTGGATTCTGAAAGTAAACAAGAAATGTACACAATAATGATCTTATTAGCACCACAATTCATTCCACAGTGGCAACTGTCTAGCGGAAATTCGCAGAAATTCAGCCAGCATAGACAGAGAGGAACCGAGAGTAACCAGGTGAACGACATTTTAAAATCAATTGCTTTAATTGAACCGGTTTGTTAATTAAGTAATCGACTTATTGCTAACCAATTATGCAACTGCTTGCTAAAAATATCTGTTTCTGCCTTGCAGACACCTGTCCAACGTACAGATCAATGAGGACAGCAGATATTCAACTCTGCCTAGAAAATGGAAACCCGATTCATCTTTTGCTGAAGGTTTGCTTTGAATTTTACAAACCGACGGACGACCTTAAATCGTTAAAACATTTTTCATCCTTGTTGAAGAGAGGTTCTAAGTTGCATGCCAACATTATCTGCCCAATCTTGGCAGTGTAGGCTGGGTTTAGAACACGACACTTTACCACTGTTGCCATTACCGCCAAATAAACAACCCGTTGTATATATTTAAATAAGCGACCTGCACAAAATTATTTTTATCGTTTATATTGCCTTTTGCACATACGTCAGACCAATTCTTGAATATTGTTCACCAGTATGGAACCCTCATCACAAATATCTAATTGACAGAGTTGAAAAAATACAAAAAAGATTCACCAAATCAATTCCATCAGT
>MPNW01000685.1:0-20069 GCA_011800805.1 Hirudo medicinalis | reverse complement strand
ACATGCAACCTTTCTGGAGGTGGCTTGTGGAACAGATCCCTCTGACATGGGCTCCAAATGCTATCACCTTATGGGGCCTAATAGGCAACATTTTGTCCACCATATTCCTCATGTTATACTGCCCCAACGGTTTTGGTGAAGCCCCTTGGTGGTGCTACACATTGTGTGCCATATTCCTCTTTGTTTACCAGTCTCTCGATGCCATTGATGGCAAACAAGCTCGACGAACGGGTAGCTCGTCTCCTCTGGGGGAACTCTTCGATCACGGATGTGACGCCATGTCGATGGGTTAATACCATCTTTCACTTTTTATAATCTGCTTATGCATTAATTACCTGACACAGAATTTATTTAGTCCTATTAGTCTCACATTTAGCTTTAAAACATCTGATAAACTGTTAAATTACAGTCGTAATCATCATCGGAGTTTGCATATCTACTCAGCTAGGGACAGTTCCTTATTTATTCTCCAGCCTGGCCTTTCTCGGCACGATACTGTTCTATGCTGCTCAGTGGAAAACGGCAGCAATCGGGAAAATGCAGTTCAACTTGTAAGAATTGTTTGTCACATCAACTTCTTCATAAGTTACTTGCAAGTATTGAGAGTTGCGATATCAACGAAAGTCATGCATTTGGTCAATATTTAAGTAATTAATTTATTCGAATTATTTGGACTTATTGAAGAAAAAAAATGGTGTTTGGCCATGAATCTGCCCTGGCAATCGACTATTACTTAATCATGATGTCGATTTTCGCTATTCTCATCGCTTGCAATTAAGTTAGGCAACGCTAGCACCATAATTCTTGCACAAATGTTGTTCTACAAAATATTAAAGATGATTCCTAAATAATGATTACCATCCAACAGCTTGGATGTGACCGAGGGCCAATGTTTGGTCATGTCCTTGTACATGTTCAACTGCATTTTTGGTGAATCCTTCTGGACGTATGAGGTAAGATATGGTGGTGATGATTATAACTTAAAAATAGATTATATTACATATTAAATTATAAATTAACGTCTAAATGACTGTTTACTTATGCTGTGGATGATCCGTGACAGGTGACTAATAATAAATTAATAATAAGGTGAATAATTGTGAAAAGTTTTAATACTTTTGAAACTTCTCTAGGTAGTGAAGGGCATCAAATTGAACGCAATCCTCGGCACACCTATTGTTGTGTTTGGAGTGTACATTCTCAAAAACTATCTATCTGTCATTTGCAAATCAGAAGAAAGAATTAAGAAAGATGATTCTGATACGGACAAGTATCAGACAGGGCAGTCATTTATCCTTGCCAGGTTCTTGCCGGCCATACCCATTACCATTTTCTCACTCTTGGGAATCGCTTGTACGTTCTTATCTTCGTCTCGGGTCATGGAAAATAACGTTGTCCTCTACCATATGATGTTTGGAATTGTTGGTACCAAGCTATGCTGCAAAGTCCTGGTTAGTTATTTTTGATTGACCAACAGGCACATTTATTTTTAACTTGTAGTTATGTTAAAGGAGGAATAATATTTGACTATGCAGTGGATGATTGACCGTTTAAATTATAGTATGTTTTGGGTGATGCGGACCTAGTAAAATAATACATTAATAAAATTATGGTATTAATAACTATTTGTATTAGTATTAACAACTAAGGTTGTGTATGAACATTTGTTTGTACATGTTAAATATGATTTGCAATAGTAAATGTGATGTTTAACATGATAGGTAAGTTACATGACTAAGACAAAGATGCCATGCATGGACTCCACATTCATCGGCCCATTTCTCCTCCTCGTTGCTGAAATTTGTCACTTCCCGAATGAAACACGCTTCCTCTGGATAGCATTTGTAAGTGCACAATACTGTCTCTTTCTTCTGAATGTAGAAAGAAAATAGCAATCTTTTTCTAATCTCATTTTTAAAAAATAGCCCGGCTCAATATTTATCTCATTTTCAATAGATTTATAGTTAATTTATTTTAAACTAATCAGTTTAAAGACTTGCTTTACAAAATTTTGTTTATAGGTATTCTGTACCATCAACCTCTTGCTCTACGTCTGTCGAGTTTGCAAAGATATCTGTGATCATCTAAATATTTTCTGTTTCAAAATAACTCCAGTTTGAAGAAATGTCTATTGCTAATCATGTTCCATGATTGCAAAATTTTGTGTGCTGTGTGAAATGTTTAAGTATTAATTTTTATCCAATGTTGTTGAGTGCCATGAGTTTGTGTACCATGATTATCAAAACACAGTGTGGTTGTATCAAATTTCATAGCCAATATTTTTGAATAAGCAATTCCATCAGTGCTCATTACCTCAGTTCAGGGAAATAATGAATAACAAATTAAGATGACTACGGCGAACAATCGATCAGTCGACCTCCAAATAAAAGCAAAAACTGTCGGAGTTTTGTTTGAAGAATTGAATCTCAAGAATGATTGATGAAATAGTTAGAAATGGTTATGTCATGGTTTGTGACAGATAATGTTTATAATGAAAAAAATAAAATATGAATTGATCCAAGAACCTGAATTATCAATAATAAAGCACTTGATGAAATTTGAACATCTTGAAAAATAAGCATGATTTTTGTTAACAAAATTAACAGAGTTTCTGGTGTTAAATAATTAGAAATTAATAGAGGGTGGTTTCTGATAATAAATAATTAGAATATTTGCTTTAAAATGGCCTCTCTTTTAACTTACATATTGAAAGCCATAATTTTCATGAGTTTATTAAAACATTACCACATGGAATAGAAAATATGTTATCATTCATGAATAAAAATATGCAAATTTCTTCTCTTAAGAAGCTATGACATAATGTTCAATACAATGATTGTAAAAGGTTAGCTAGCAGTGCTAATGAAACAATAACTGAAAATATGTCTGACAAGGAGTTTATCACAGCTTGCTAAGGGCTTTGAAAATTCTGCTCATCAAATAGGCTTGGTTTTGCTTTTATAGTAAGTCCCAACTTCAACATTGATTCCTGAGCTGTGGAACTCGTAGTAGCTGGTCGCATGAAATGCCATGTTGGAAAGAACGATGACATATTCGCAGATGGCAAACATGGTGTATACTGAAAACAATTATTTTAGATACAAATACATGTCCATTTGTGGACAGGACAAGGACTATGTTTATTTTTACTCTATATATTAGTTTATTAATAATTCTGATCATTATAATCCTTATGTGCCACATGCAAGGCATACATCCCTATGTATGGTTCTCCATCTAGGAAAGTTAGTACAGCATGTCTCACCTCCTGCTCCACAGGATACGTTGTGCCAGTAGAAAATGAGGCCAGCAGACAAGATGGAGAGAAAATTAACAATCCAGAGTCTTTTCTTGAGCTTGTATGATTTCCTTTGCTAAAAAGTGTTGGAAGGAATATTGTTTCAACTTTATTTAAGGAATACATAATTACTTTTATGTGCGTGAATATTTAGAAGTGATTAATATTGTTATAAAGATGTTTGAATCAAATCTAAATTAAATAAATAAAATGATTAAAATAACTTGTTGAAACTTTATAAACCTGGAACGACATTAGTGAAAGCATCCAAAACGATACAGTAGCAGACTCACATTGAGAGAGAACATAGGATCATTCTTAATCTTAATGTTCACAAACAACTTCAACAACATGTGCGACTGGGAGAGAACGACAAACATGATAAAACCTGCTGCATGGTAACCTAAAACCAAAACCATAAAACCTCAACTAGGAAAACAACAAACCAGCATAATTAAAATAACTTAAGAAAAGCATGTCCAGCAAAAGTGCAAAACAAATCGAAAGAAAACTGACTGTATGCTTCATTGGATGGGACTATGGATAGGAACATGAGACTGAGGTTTTCTCCGATATCAACGAGGGTCAAAAGGTGCAACAACGAGGGGGTCACAGAGGGGAACGTCCTGTAAAACTTGTGGTACATCATTGCACCGAACAATCTCGGCGAGCACTGCAGGGCTATTAAAAACTGCCAGAAATATCTCTCCGGCTTCAAGCCTATTGCAGCACTTATTGAAGGAAGATAATTGGCAACCTGAGGCAACAAAAATATAAATATATCTCCTTTCATTGGTTTGATAAACTTTTAAATTAATTATTTATTACAAGATGAAAATGGTATTTCTTATCTCAATGTTAATCAATAAAAAATTGTCCTTAGCCATGAAGAGGCTTCACTTCAGAACCTTCAAACATTTTAAAATGAAGAAGTAAAATTATTTTAAAATCTCACAAAACTTACATGACAATGTGTATCTGTTGATTCTTCATAATGGATTGATATTGTCAAACAAAGGCAAAGTGTAAAAGCAAATATGGGTAGAGCAAAGACAATAGTAAATATTGCAGTCAGGTTGAAACCAAAAGATGTTTCATAGATTTCATCAACCTGGACACTTGGTTCATTTACATTCTTCTGAGACATTTTTGAAATAAATTGCAATAAAAACCTTGGTGAAAAAATTTTAAGCAAGATGAATGCATCATAAAGCCATATCTAATGAAAAACTGTTAAATCTTTCTGTTTTTAAATTCGTATACTGATAAACAATCACAGTTGAGATAAATAAAGTACAAATCTCGTAGAAAACCTTCAGAAGTTCAGAATAAGTTCATGGAAGATCATAATTCTTGCAGACCAACACTAATCTTCGATTAAATAAACCGATTGCAGAAAAACTAAGCTATAACAATTCGCTGTAGGATTTAGAAGTTTATAAAAGACATAAATGTATGAAGTTTTTAAAAAAATGACCCGCTTCAGATGGTTTAGAAGCTACAAGCGAACGAATTGAGATAATAATAAACAGCGGCTAAATAAACTACTTTCACGTGTTATGTTAACACTTGGCAACGACCGACAGCACAATAACCAATTAATCCATTATAAAGAACATCCTTTAAGAAAAATATCTCATTCTTAAAAAGATAATACTTCTTTCCTAAACGACTTTTGCCCCTAAATTGACTAAAGGCATGCATGAGAAACCGCAACAAAGGTACTGATAAACAAGAATAGGGTCTCTTCTCTGCCCCCTGGACAGCTGAAATGACGTTCCTGAATGTCACACAGGGTGTGATCCTATCTGGTCTTCCGATTTTGTCAAGGACATCATTTGAGTGGGCAGGTGGGCATTCCTAACATTTAGCTTTACTTTTTCTTTGAACAATTGCTAGAAAAATTCAAATTATTAAATTAACTTGCACATTTATTATTGCAAATTCAGAAAGGGAAATATCTTGGAATCAACAAACTACATCTCTTATTACTTGTATCTAGATGTTCTTTTTGCAGAGGCTTTCGACTATATAGTCGTTTAGCGGGCGACCCGTCAAAAAACAGCCCCGTTACTCATACATTACTCGTTATTTGTACGAGCTTCAGATGGACAGTACTAAAGAACATTTTGAACGTACTAATATTCTGAAAAACAGCACTCAGTTTCATTTGTATAACATTCTTTTACAAATACAACTCAAGACTCGTAAACAAGGACGTCATTGGAGAGGGGAGGGGGGCGTTCCCCCTGAATCCTGTTTTCACCCACGATTGGTTTTTTTTCTCCCCTGAAATATGAATTTTAGCTAGAAGCAAAAAAAAGGTCATCTCCTCAAGTTGTGCGAGGGTTTGCCCCCCTGGAAAAAGCTGAAATGACGTCCCTTTTCGTAAATCATACAGGGTTCACAGTTTACCTGCTTAACTTGATTGCATCATGAAATTGTTGGAATTATGGCTCCCAGTCAGTTTCACCAATAATAATTTACGGTTTCATATTGCCTTCTGTTCAACTTGAATGAAACCCACAAGCAGAGCTGTTGAGATTTCAACAAACTGCTGCCCGGGTTTTAAAATATTAAATATTACATTCACGTCTTTTTTTGCTTTTCACTCATCATGAAATTTCGCGGCCCTGTCCTCAAGGAAATGGAGCTCAGGATCCATTTACCGAAGAATCAATGTTCCGGACGACCTCCGGACCTCCTTAGCTACCAGGTCAAAGTCTAGGTAGAATTAAGAAAGCCATCACACAGCAATAATTTCACGACGCAACTCAATAACATTCAAAAAGTATTTCTTCAATTATGACCACGTAATGAAATGAGCAAATTAGTTGCAACATGGACACAAATAAAAAAAATATGTTTAGAAGTTTTTACGGCGGGTTTACTGCGTCATTCTAAATTAGGACTGCCGTAAATAATATTAATTAGCACTAATTATCATAATGTTAACTGTGACGAGCTGGGGATGGTTATGAATGGGCGACCCTTTTAGATTTCTTTTTCCTTTCTAAAGGAGGCGGGGCTTCCTCATTTTGGGAGGAATGACGGATGTTAACAGCTGTCCCTGGCTTTGCCCTCACCTGTATTCTCAGGCTCTGACCAGGAAAGACGTCATCAGTACCGTCATCCTCTGCGTTGTGTTCTTGGTTGTGGAGAAGCTGTTGATGACGCTGTTCTTCTTCTGACGATGATCTCTTACTTTGCAGAATTTCCCTGGAATAGTCTGTGTTAATTTTCTTCTTTTTCCTTTTCGCCCTCACCTTTTCTTCAGTTTCTTTGCCAGACGCCTGCAGAGTTTGTTCCGTGTCTTCGCTCACTTCCGACAAATTTTCCAAACCCTTTATGATCTTTGAACCGTTGTTTTTGTTTTTCTTTGATCTCACAGGAAGTGGCAGATGTTCATCATCCGATTGTCCAGGTAATGGTTCTTTAAAGGAAGTGGTGGTTGTAATGACCTCGTCCAGCACCTGTTGACCTCTGATGCTTCTTCCAGGTCGCAGCTGTTCTGTTTCCGTTTCGTCTACGCTGCCAAAATCATCGAAACCATCTCCGATATTTCCTGCCTTCCTTAATGGTTCTCTTTCCAGAAGTTGAGAACCCTGTTTACTGTAATGGTGAGATGAGGCATCCAGGTTTCTGGAAAAGAATTAAGATTTTTATCGGATCTTCCGTCAACAGTTATCAAACAACTATTAATTAGTTTTCGATTGAGGATTCTTATTTTGTGAGAAATCGGTATTGATTCTCAGATAAGAAATATCTGCATTCAATTTATAATTTGCATTAATGTTTGCCCCACAAATTAATTGTTTGAAAGTGAGACTTTACAGAAAATTCAATTCCAATAAACCTGTTTTAAGACAATTACATTAACTGTTAACAATTTTTAAATTTACAATTACCTTGGAAAATGTTTGCTAATAGTGGTTTATCGCACAGACACATGAAATTATCAATCGCGACATTAGTCTCCCCAAACCACCATAAGTTAATGTTAAGTTAAATTAAGTGATAATTAAGAAACTAAATAACAATTCGTTGATGGAATCTTACGCTCTCGACAGAGTGGTGGCAAAACTGACGAATTTTTCTCCCTTCTTCTTTTGTTCTGCTCTTTGGAAATAGCAGACCAAAATGGATCCGCAAAAGAACGCAATTCCCCCAAGCGCTAATATGATAGGTCCAGGAATGCTGAGTGGGTCAAATCCCACTGACACACTTCCTGGCCAGTGAGCGACGATGGTCATGGTCATGCCAATAAACATCGTGCCTATGGCCAGGGTCAGGATTAGAATTGTGATTGGCCGACAATGTGGAGGACTGGAATTTCGTGTCATTTGAGCAGCCATTCGTATTCGGGCTAGGGTGTCTCGTTCATCCATCCCTGTAGTTGATTGGTTACTCTGGAAGGCCGTTTGATCTAAATAATTATTTTAAGAACATTTCTTGTACAAATTATTATTTTGTTTTACATTAATTTGAGTCAACGGCATTTACTCTAAAAGTGAATAAGCACAAGTAACATATCAGAACATTGTATTACGTCTTTGTGTTTTATTTTTAATATTGTTGTTATCATAACAGACAAGCTCCTCGCCGAACCAAACAAGGGGTAAAGATGTATGATCATCCTTAGAATTTATAAAATTTGAAAATTGTCTCGAGTTAAACTGTAAAGACAATAAAATTATTTTCATCATAGAATTACATAAAAAGTAATTTCGTGCAATAAAAATAGTTGCTAACCAGCGTCACTTTATATTAACAGAAAAATCAGATCCAATTAAAAGCCCAAGAGTCAATTCTTCTAAATTCTTTCCAATGAAGTCACAAAGATGTCTTCATCATAATCCTTCATTTTTTGAAAACTCCATGTTTTGAAGTGACCTTTCTACCTGTAATGTTTATGATTTCAAATCAAGAGGTACTCAGGACAGCTTGATGCAGTGTGCCACTCATTTTGCTGAAAGCTCACTAAATGTTAAACAGAGACCAATGGTTGTTGATTGATAAGATTATCAATCGCGAAATCCAGTGATTGGTCCTTCAATCCTTTTCGATTTGCATTTGGATTATCTTGGAAGTTTAACCAAATTCACTAACATCTAACTAACATCTTGTAATTCTAAACAAATAGTCTTTATTTGATTAAAGTCCGTTGCATGACTAAGACGATTTGGACTTAAAACAAATAGTCGGGATGTTTTCCTATAAATAGTAACCTTTTAAGGAAGAAGTATTTTTTTTATGGAAATCACGCATAAGTATCGTTTTAAATATCGAGCACTAGATAATTAACTTCTGAACATTTTCTAGGAAAGGGAGGAATAACATCAGATCTCAATATTAATGAGATCTGTATAACCATAACATCATTATCAATTTCAACTTTAATTTTGATTGTTATGGCAATTTTATCAATTAAAATCTTATACATCGTTGACAAAGTTGTTGATCCGAAATTAAGAATTAATGTTATTGGACACCAATGTTCAAGCCTTCGCTAAGATTAAATGAATTCCTGAATAAACAAGTGCATACCTATGCAGTGGCTCACCTCACCTGTGACTTGAAGTAACCTTATCTCATAACTGATTAGCGGCTACATGTAACCTTTCCGCGCATAATGAATTGATAACCAGGTGATATTGGTAAACAGCCAAATTGCCAACCTCCAAATAAAAAAATGGATTTGCATCATCACCATTCAAAACATGAAATGTCTTCTCAATCGATTTGTTTAAAATTGTTCGACTCCGTAAACATCACATAAAATGCTTTTGTGCAACATTGAGATTTTGTCATAATAAATGAAATATCACGTCCCAGAGTAACGGTCCTTAACGAAGTACGTCAAGGTTTGGAGACCCGTTTCAGAGATATTAACTATTTGTGTGATCGCATGTTATTGTAAAAGGTATAATAAAGTTAACTCTAAAGTTCAGTGGAGCTTGTTTTTGTTGTCCTCCAGAAAGGAAAATATCGATCACGTTTCCAATCGCATTCCAGGAAGATGTTTATTTCATGAACTCCAAAATATTTTTTTTGCTCGATGTTAACTCAACATTTTCAGACGAATTTACAAGATTTCTTGCCACATTCATAAAAGGAAGCTTCGGGGACTCTAGCAATCAGGGCCCTATTTAAGTTCATTTAGGCCCTAATTTACAAACACAAGCACAAGAATAGAAATTTAGAATGACAATCTAATATGTAGATGGCAACATATCTAAACTTATCTGCTTAATCTTTCGTTGAAAATAATAAAATTCTACCTAGAAAAATTGCAATTCCGTTACAGATAACGCATAGTAATCCACAGCAAGAACGACAACCTATCCAGACAGTGCACAAGTCTAACGATGTGCGAACAGCAAACAACTCTTATGGAAATCCGAGAATTACATTTTTAAGTGTTTTCAAAATAAGTAACACAAGAGCTTTCAGCTTGGTGTTGTGCAGGTACAAGTCACCCCAAATAATAATAATAATAATTATAATAATAATAATAATTATAATAATAATAATAAACAGCTTGATGATTGCCAATCAATGATGATATAATAACTTTATTCGATGACATGTTCGGGTCACATCTAAATTTTAGTGACTCAGTCCAAAGTACACATTTTCAATAAAATCAACCAATAGAAATCTATCAACAACATGCATTATCAAATGAGGACAATGCATTGCAAAAGGACATTCAATAGATTGTCAATGCATCAATAAAGCAGCACCACTCAAATTGACTTTCAAGACCTGAACAACTTGAACCTCTTTGCGAAGCTATGTTGCCGTTGTTGATTGCGTTCTTGATGTCCTCATACTTGGGCATCTCGTGCAGGTTGCCTAGTGCTGCAACCGACGGCTTGCTGGAGAGCATCTTCTTCACGACACGATGGATATCGGCCTCGGTCACCTTTTCTGTTTTGGAAAAAAGAGTTTTCATTGTGATTCGCCAAATTAAATCAAGAAGCCATCCAATAATAACTACCTCCAATCAAATACTTGGCAGACAATATAATTATTTCTACACTAATACAAGTGCTACTTTTTGAAACTGTTTATCTTTATCTTTACACATAAAACAGCTAACTAACCAACACCACATATTAAAATTTCATAAATTTTGCATCTCATTACAATGCAATATCCCAAGTCATTTTCATTTGCATAAGCCCCACCCACAAAACAATGCCAATGGTCGAGAAAGACTTACGAATGAGGTCGCAGAAATACTCTGGCGGCATCCTCTTCCCATGGGCGAGGACCTGTCTTCCGATGTCTTCGAACACGACAGGACGAGACTCGAGGTTCATGAGAAGGAGGGACTGGAGCTGTGCTTTGGCCCTGTCGAGTTCCTCTTGGGAGATGTCACTCTGAACGTTGACGAGCTCCTTCATGATGACGTCGGTCAGTTCTTTCAGCTGATAATAATAGTCAGTTTGAAAGCTTTTTCGGCTAATGATAATATAATAGTTAATTGATAAGGCTCCGTGCGAGTAGCATGATGCACCAATAGGGGATCGAACAAATATCAAGATGGTCTTGGTCGACATGTTGTGTGATCATTTAATAGAAAGTTATGAAACCAATGTTGTTGAGCAATCATTATTGAGCAACAAGGACAACAAAACCAACACTGGCAGGGTGAGCACTGGCACTGATGCAGAACAATCCAGAATCGTTGTAGACATGGTTGAAGGCCGTGGCATTGTGGATCCAGTGGTGCCTGTTGGAATCAATGTTAATAACTTCAACATTCTTTGATTCCTGGCATGCATTGAACCTAAGAACCTAGGAACAGAATTTCAGGGCAAAGCAAATGCAATTACTTGGGAGTATAGAATTTTTCTTGTAGTTCATTTGTACTCTGCACTGGGATATTATACACTCAAAACATGCAATGGAGTATCGAGCAGTCTGGCTCTTGCATTACTCATCTCGGTCGGTCATTCTGACCCGCATTAAAGATCCGAGTCGACGCATAAATTAAACTGCTCGTGCAAATCAGACAAAGTCGACATTCCAAAGATCGACAGAATGCCAATGGAATCCAACTGCATCCCGACCTCACCTGTTCAACACATTCAGGTAGAGTCTCGAGTACATGCCCTTTCCGGGTCCTCCGGCAGAGAACGACCCTCCTCCGCCCATGAGGATGTTGAGGATGCAACTGATGACGAAATCCTCGTGCTTTTGCGAGAAGCTCTCCAGACCGATCACGAAGTGGGCCAGCTCGGGCATCGGAGTCGGACCGAGACTGACGTCGGAAAGATCCTTCACTACCTGATGTTATTAATGGAAAAGGAGTTCATTCAGATTGCTTGTGATCGTGTCCTTAATTTAATCCAAGACAGCCATAAAAGGAGTAAGGAAGAGTGTTCATACTGTGATTAATCTCATCATTATTAAGGTAAAATAAATTTTGACATTATTGTTAGGTATAGAAGATATAATAAAACCTCTTAATAAAAAATAGTCGAACAAATTTTTAAAAAATTCATGAAATTACTTTTAAAATGGACTCCAAAGACACTTCAGAGATGATAAACAGCTCTGAGAAAACAGAAAAAAATAAGAACCAACTTGTTTCAACCCTCCGGTGTACTGGGCCACGGAGAGGTCCCTCTCGGAAGGACGAGCGGTCACGGACGGATCGCTGGACCACGTCGGCTGGGATGTGAAGTGCTTTCGTGCCAGCTCGACAAACTGCTCATGGTCAACTCCGACACCTGGAATAGGAATAAAAAAATAAAAGATAAAATAAAGGGCTCATGATCTACAAAGGAACACAAAATGTATACATGATAATTAAGAAGCAATTTATGTTAATGAATCTCCGTGAATAAGCATGCAAATATTTGTTAGTTATTAAAATACAATTTTTAAAAAATCACATAAATTTAACAGCAGTCACTTTAAAACATTGACATGGAATTTATTTAACAATCATCTTTTTGCCACAATTCACAATAAGTGTAAATAAAAAGTCACAAACCAGCAAGTACCATCCTCTCTGGGGTGTGGTACTGGTTGAGGTAGTTCAGTATGGCCGGTCGGTCGATGAGGGGTACATTGTCTGCAGGGCACATCTTGGGCATGCCCAGGGTGTTGTTTTGATAGGCTGCCTGCCATCATTATCATAATATTATTAATATTTTACCTCTTAAAGTAAACCGCTTATCTCGTAACTTCATAACACTGCTAATCTAAATCACCGATCGCTTATTAAAGGTTGTTATTAGTTAGGTGCTCAATGGACTGGCTAATTAGTATTCGAGATGGAATGTCTACCGTGCCGAAAAAGTGCTCATCAATATTCATAACTGTCACTCACAGCATGGATGAGCTCCACGAGAAGAGGCTCCGGATCGGGATTCATGTTGACGGTTTCCAACTCAAATTCAATGGCTTGCCTTGCCAGTTCAACCTGCACAGTAATAAGTAATGAATATACATGAAATGAACATGAATAATTTATTAGAAGGAAGTGTAAAAACATGTCAATGTCAAGATATGAAGGTGCAAGGTAAACTAATTTGATTACTAAAAAATATTTTTAGTTTCAAGCAGCAGCCCGTTCGATTTTCTGTGATTCCAAATTAGTAATTAGTAATTAATAATGTCGTGCCAAACTCGACGATTCCAATGTTTAAATAGTCGTCTTTTAAATCGACGCTCTTAATAAATGCCATGACAACGATAATCTACAAGAAGCCTTGTGTTTACCTCCTCTGCCGATATTTTTGGCCTGAGAACAACTTCGGACAGCAGTTCGGTGACTTCGGAAACCCCGTCGACGGCGGCAGAAGCGGCGTAAATCAGCACGTCCCTTGTCGATGAATTTTATTTTAAAGTCTTTAATTCCACTCATATTAAACTTGTGCTCATAAATTAAGAAATCAAATGGGAATTTGAAATAAATTTTCAAAAAAAATTAATAACACCTTACTTAATAACAATGTAGATAATTGCAATCAAGATAATTTTTTATAAACAGGGTCAAAATGTTAAGGCCCATAAGTCACAATTTTGTTATTCCATTCAGTTCAACAATGTGACAGCAGCTACCTTGATCCTTGACAGTCACAGATTCCTCCGTGTTGTTCGAGTTTGTGGAGAATTGCATCCCTGCTCGAGAACTTCGATGTCGACTGGAAAATGTTTTTAAACAATTTATTTTAAAATTATTAGATAATTCTAAATTGAAATCCAAATATTTCTCAATTCTTTATGAATCGATAATCCGAGACTCACCGAAAAGCCTAGCTTTTCCAGGAAGTGACTGATTCCACTCTTGTGGCTGGTTTCATAACGTGATCCCGAATCAATCAACACTGAGGAAAATCGAATGGTTGACATAAATTTGATTGCATGATGAAATTGAATGCAAAAACTTTTTGCAATGCAAACTGTAGACAGGTTGGGAATAAGCACCAAATTGAGGTCGTGTGATAACATTGCAAGACACATTGTTCTAACAATGGAATTCACATAGAACAGTTTAACTAACCTCCCACGGTGCAAAACATTCCAAATTTAGGCTGAGTTGCAACCCGTAGGCCATTTTCAAGAGTGGTGATTTTTGTGTCATACTGTTGAGTATTCAAATTGGCAAAATTTGGTTCGGGAAGCCATGACACAGTTTCATTTAGTGGTATGCTCGTTATGTCTTGATGCTTGTCTCCGTTGTTAATGTTGGACGAAAATAATTTCAGTGACGACGAGGTCGTTGAAAAACAATGGCGACTCAATAAAGAGTTGACTGGCTGAATCAACCTGAATCAAATAAGGAATAAAAGGTGTTGTATAATTTTATTGCACGTTGCCCGTGTCCCTTGTTTAATTAAGACAATCCAAAAGACCTCTATCAAAAAATGCTCTCTGCGATACTTTTGGCATTGAACAAATATGCTACAAAAATGCCGAGTCGAAAGAAGGTGACATTGTAAAGACTACAACAATGAAACTAATCACGCAGTGATAGCGATAATCAATCTCGTTGTAAACAAAATGCATTTGGATGAATGACTTGATTTTCAAAATGGTCAAGAATAAACAAAAGCAATGATCTTACCTTTTTGAAAATCTGGAACATACCATCAGGCTCTTAATCCGATTAATCGTTGCCATCGTTAGAAATATGCGCACAATCAAAGTAAACAACTATATCGACTAGATAGTGACTACTAGGAATGAGCCAATATTTACTTTTAAAATATCGTTTAAAATTACTAGCTTTAGAATTAAATACAATAGTTTAAACAAATAAATTATAATGTTACAACAATTTGTTATTGTTAACAATTGTAAAAAGGAACCTAAATATTGCCAAAACACCTAATAATTTAAAAGGCTTCGATAAACTACAAACCCAGGTTTTGTTAAGCAAGTTCGCTTGACGGCATAGAGTTTAATCGTCCTATTCATCACGTTACGCTGAGGACATTAATAAAATACTACTACTACTACCAAACCTAATCAATGTTCCGAATTTAATTCAAATTTTGACACATGTGACAGCAGCTAAAGCGGACCTCAAACTGGAAAAGTCTTTAGGAAAGGCTGCCAAAATTGACTTAAATGAGAGTTTTAGTAGACCAGTGACCAATTCTATTGAGCTGATACATCAGAGCATTTGACCTCCATGACGAGTTCAACATTAGCCTGAAATCTTTCATAAGATTTATAACATTACCGCACTTTCCCCAAAATTATGGGTCAGACAACAATTTATTCTATTGAAGGATCCCATTTAACGCAAACTTTGTCATTTTTATTGACAAACATAAAAATAATATCAACAATAAAACACCAAATCAACAAACGATTAGAAGTAAGTTGTTTTGATTCCAAATAATTTTGAAAAAAAAAAACAACAAAACGAAACAAAGATGAAAGAGAGAGGCTATATTAAATGGCAACTTGGTAGTAGACAAGATCTTGTCCAAGCTAAACCTATCACTAACTGTGTATTTATAAATCTTATCCACAACTCTAATACTTAAGCTCGATGGCAAGTGCAAAAATTAAAAAAAAACCCCACTAATACCAGCTCAATTCAAATACGAATTACCAATAGTGACTAGCTACGATTTGATTGCCTGGAAGTGGCTATGAAGTGCCTAGCAAAGAGGATTCGTGCACATGAGCGAGGCCAACAAGAGAAAAACCTTAAACTCTAATGGATTCAGTGCCTTTGTTGAGCTCAAGTCGTCACTTCAAGATCCCATGAAATGAGTGCAGATGATGACATTGTATAAGTTGTCATTAAGAAGTAGCATGACAAGCTGTCAACAGTAACAAACAACGATTAAAAAACTCCAAAATGATATATGTACCAATCAAAAACACAGTAGTAATAAAAGTCACAGATAACAACATTAAGAATAAACTGTAATGATGATGATTATTATTATTATTATCATTATTACTTTTATTATTATTATTATTATTAATATTTTAACAATACTGACTTTCAACAACAGCCTTAACAATAAAAACAAAAACAAACCAAATAACAAACAAGTAACTAAAATGATGATGGGAATCTATGGTACAATGTTATCATTGGGTCTGCTGTGACAAGCAGGCAGCATGTGGACATGGAAAAAGGATGAGATTGAAGCATAGCTAATTTGTGAGCTGCACAAAGGTTGATGTGCAGGGTTTGATTATGAGATTTTACATTCTGTAGCTTCCTTGTATTGAATCAAGCAGACCAAACGAAAATGGTCTTCTAATTAATTAATTAATTGCAAATCAACTAATCCAAAATAAAGACATACAGGGGACGATGCACTTAAAAACAACCTTCGACAAAACGATGCAATCAACGGTGCCATCAGTGAACATCAATATTACAGAAGATGACATTGCCACCGTCGAATCAATGAACGACGCTGCGCAATACATTAAAGACGAGACCGACTAAACGTCATCGCCGTTGTTGGTTTTTTTCAAAAGATGCTTCAAATATTGACACGACTCCGGCTACCGAGAAGAGGTGAATTGTAAGTTGCGCATCTCCAGACATCTCCTTTAAATTTCCATCTCCTCCACCGATACTGAAAAAAATTGGAGGACCCTTAGATCATGGGCAGACCCCAGCATATGGCGGTCCTGTCCGCACTGGTGCTGACGAAGGACAGCTGCGTCGGGTGCCACTTGCATTGGATCACCTTATCCTTGTGCTCTGCCACGACAACACTAGGAAGCCTATTGGTCAGGTCACCTGTGCGAGATATAATGATGTAATATATATTTCATCTGAATTTTGAAAGTCTCTTTAATATATATATTAAGAACCACTTAAATGCTACCTAAATGTCATTGCATGAAGGAAGTGAAAAGTTAAGAGTCGAAATATTGATCCTCAAAACTTGGCTGCTAGGAGTTAGCCAACAGGAGCTAGTCAATATTATGAATTTGCATACTTTCTCAACAGCTTTCACTTTTAGCATGGAACCCTTGGGAAATTACGTTATTTAACAATAATTGCACACAATACCAGTTTCACTTGCAACTAAAAAACCATTGACTTCATGCAGCATTGAAAATGAAAGCTAAAACAGTGCAGTCCCAAGCACCATGCTTAGATGTACAAAGATCAAAGATTTTCTTTTCTTTTATGTAAATTGAACTACAGCTAATCCAGCTCATTATGGCTTCTCATTTAATGTCAAGTTCCTGTTATTTTAAAAGACAATTTTCTCACCAGCTCGAACTGCATTAAATTCATCAGTAACTGCCTCCTAATGTTACAAAATTTATTGGCCATTGGAGACGTTTTATTTGTGTTTCTACCATTTACCTGTAACCTATTTCTGAGTGCATTATCATCACTGCAATGAAACATTTCCTTCTTGTCAGAGGAAAACAGCCAACTCATCAACAACACTGCAAAGGTCAAAGCCAAACCATTTATCTTTGGCAAATTTGCGCTCAATAAATGTTTTTAATGAAACAAATAAACCAACCATGCAGATCAGTCAGCACAATCTTCTGATCATAGGAGGCTGTGAGTAGGTAGTAAGCATTGTTGGAGAACCTGACCGTCCTTATCTCGTCCTGGTGAGGTCGGAACACCTGCACGACTTTGTGACCTCTGATGTCCCAGAGCATGCAGGTCGCGTTGTCGTGACCCGACACCAAAAGTCTCCCGGAGGGGTCGACGCAAACCGATGCAAAGGCAGAACCTGTGTTTTATCAACATCGAGGTCGTTTATGTCTGCCATCAGAAGCACATGCATATATTATAATTATTTAAATGCACTTGCTAATTATGCGACTAATAACTAATTCGTCGTTCCACTTTATTTCAATTCGGCATGAATTCGGATGGAATTTGGTTTCCGAAAGACGATGAACTGCAGTCGATTGTCGATTGTAGTCAAGACGAGTTATAAATCTGTTGTTACAAAGGAATGATTTCATACCTGTGGAGGATGGATTGTTGATGATGCTGATGGGCACCGAGGTACGCAGGTCCCAGATCCGAGCAGAGCCATCTTGTGAGCCACTGGCAAACATGCAGCCGCCCCAAGAGTGGAGAGAGAACACAGGGCCTGTGAATGACCAATGTAATCTCATCATTGTCAATATCAATTCACAACAAGGATTTTTCAAAATCTAATGAGTTTTCATATTCAATGTAATAACAGCATTAAAAGTGATGTGTTGAACAATAACAATAAGCACAACAAGGTAATAATAATATGCAATTTATCAGTAGAAACAAAAATTTGTCCAAAAAAAATCCAAAATTTATTCTCAATTTATTTTCTGTTATTATCATCATTAATCTCATCAGCCAAATTGTGCATTGTGCATTTGTCACAGCGCACAATCGAGACCTTCATGTCCAGAGTAGACCCTGAAGTTCTGCTGAGTGGTGCAGTCCGTAACGTGAATGTTGCAGTTTCCAGCTCCTCCGCTGATGAGCAGTGGTGAGGAGAGGTTGTGGTCCTTCATGAACACGACGTCCCTGACCGTGCCGTCATGGAAGTTCAACTCCGTGTCGTTACCTGGAGTCAAAGAAATTACTGTGATTAGAATCTGTGATTGATGGTTGCAGGTTAGCTCAAACGACTGCACATTCCTACATGAGATGATAAAAGCAGCAGCCATTGTGCATCATGTTTGCAGCCCAGCCCACATCATCATGGTCAATCAGCCCTTTGTCTAGTGCCTTCACATCCAATGTGGATATATTGTAAGGCACTCAAAAGAATAGCTTAATGAAAACATTAGAGAGATGGTCGTAATTCAGACCTATGATGCAGAGACTGTCCTTGTTAAATCTGTTGAGTTTTATGCTCTTGTCATTCGATCCACTGGCCAACAGATCTCCCTGTTCGTTCCAGGCGAGGCAGTAGATTGAACCCTTGTGGTGCTTCATCCGCTGGACCAGGATGTCTGCCGGACGAGTTTCGTGGTCCTCCCTGAAAAGTCATCGATTTGTAAGTAACAACACTGGTAATAATGACTTTTGGTAAACTGCCAAACTCCGCCATTGTCCAAACCAATGAATGACCTCAAGTCATTGAGCTGTGGGAATCGACACAAGCGAAGAGTCTTGGAGTTGGCACCGACAGCATAAACGTTTCCCTCGGGGTGAAAAGCCACCGTCCTTATGATCTGCGGGTCCTCGAGAGAGGTCACCCCTATGAACCTCGGCTTCCCTTGGCCCCCTCCAATCCCTTCTATGGACGACTGGTTGGAGAGAATAAAAGTGGAACGATGTTGAAATTGATAATTTTAATCAACAATTAATTTAATTGTTTAATTAAATAAATTTAATTCAGATATTTAGGAAATTTTGTCACTCAATTGATCAAGTATTTATTGGCAGTGAAGGCAAGTTTGCCTGATCAGCAATGAAATATAAGGAGGATCAAAAGCAGGACTCAAGAAATGAAGGATCCTGTTTTGATTGGCATGTTTGTTGATTCACATCAACCATCATCTCAAGTTCATCTCAGACCTGACCATCTCTTACATGATGATAATGCTAACAATGAGAAGGAATCAGCAGAAACAACAGCAACAGCAATAATTAATAATAATAGTAAATAATTATTTTAATTACTGTAATAATAATAAAAAATATTTACAATAGTCAGCAATGTCGCTTAATTATTATTACACAAAATTGTGCATTTCATAATGCAAATTCATAACAACTATAACCAATAATATCTTAATAACAGCTTTCAGTCAATCAGCACAAATTATGTTAGACAATGTAAACAAATTAAAGACAAATGGATGACAGGAACAACAATTCCTGACTCAACGGACTCAATTAACCTTGTTGTTTTGAGTCTTAAAATCATTCTCAGTGGAGCTGGTCTTTATCTTCGGACTGTTGGCAACAATGGAGGACGTGGAGCCAAGGTTGCTGTTCTGTATGTTTGACTTGCAGTCTAACAATAATTAATAATAGCAATAATAAAAACAGCATAGTAATAACAACAGTTATAATAATAATAATAGCAATAGTACTACTAATAATACTAATAGTAATATTAATAATAATAACTATTGAGACCATGCTGATCATAACAATGAAACAACAATACCAACATCAATAATAATAATAATAATATAATAATAATAATATAATAACCACTCTTTTGATCATGCTAGTTATAATAACACAACAACAACAACAATAATGATAATTATTAATATCATTACAAATATATTATTAGTATTATTATATTATTATTATTATTATCATCATCACGCTGTTAGC
>MPNW01000684.1:0-30595 GCA_011800805.1 Hirudo medicinalis | reverse complement strand
ATGATGATGATGATGATGATGATGATGATGATGATGATGGTGATGATGATGATGATGGTGGTGGTGGTGGTGGTGATGATGATGATGATGATGATGATGATGATGATGATGATGACGACGACGACGACGACGATGATGATGATGGTGATGATGATGATGATGATGATGATGACGATGATGACGGTGATGATGATGATGGTGGTGGTGGTGGTGATGATGATGATGGTGGTGATGATGATGATGATGATGATGATGGCGATGGCGATGGCGATGACGATGACGATGACGATGATGAGGATGAGGATGATGAGGAGGAGGAGGTTTTTAAGATTATTATTATTACGGAACTAAATCGTTTGATAATATAAATATCATGTAATGAATGTTATGTAATTATTGTTATTGTTATTATTATTATTATTATTATGTAATGTAATATATTATTATATAATGATAATTTACGATATTATTATTTTATGATATTATAATTATTATTAGTTTGTAATTTTATTATTATAATTTATAACAAACCATTTTATGGTAATATCTCTGAAATAGTCAAATAATAGTCTCATTGAATAGTGACAGGTTATTAGTGACGCTTGTAATAAAAGCTTGTAATAAAATGTCATGGAAAACAAATTTCATGACTCCAGGTGTAAATGCATCTCCTCATCCTTCATGGATTGTGCTTGATTAGCTGGCCTGGAGATGTTGGAATGATGATGATGACGGTGACGATGACGATGACGATGATGATGATGAAGGTGATGATGATGATGACGATGATGATGATGGAGGTGATGATGATGATGATGACGATGACGATGACGATGATGATGACGACGACGACGACGACGACGACGATGATGATTATGACGATGATTGTGATGATAACGATAAAAGTGATGACGACGACGACGATGGTGTTCGGAGGCTTTCCGTTGGTGGTCTAGTGAAAATTGGTCCCCTCTTCCTCCTCCTCGTGATCATCATCACCACCATCACCATGATCATCATCATCATCATTCCCATCATCCGAAGCCGTTAGTTTCAAATTTTCTTGTAAAAATTGCCCATCTCCTCTGATTTCATTAAACGGGCCAATCGCCCTCCTGCCGAAGTCCCACAGGGCCTCATTTTTATTAATCCTGCCCTCCGTGTGGGCAGCATAAGCGTGCGATCGATTGAGAATCAAATAATATTGATGATAATTATTATGCGCTACATAAATTTTGATTGTTTGAAGGCCATGGGACTTTCTTCCTCGTTTATAACATTAATAATAATATAATAACATTAATAATAATATAATAACATTAATAATAATATAATAATGATTACAATAGGTGTTATAATAATAATCATAATAATAATCATAATAATAATAAATATAATAATAATAATAATAAATATAATAATTAATGTTATATATAATAATAATAATTATTATTATTATTTTATATTACATTTTTTTATAACAATATTATATATAATAATAATATAAATTATTATTGCTATATATAACAATATAAATTATTTTTATTGTTAATAATAACAATAATATTAATAATAATATATTTCAATTTCAGTTGTAATTATTAAAGAATGAAAGCAATTTAAAAAATTATATTATTTAAAAAAACTTTAATGATTTCTTGAAATTAAATATTTCGCAGTTTTATTCTTTTCCGAATCTCAAAAAATAATAATGTTCACATATCCAATCACATCCATTCATCTCCATTCATATCCATTCACATCCATTCACATCCATTCATCTCCATTCACATCCATTCACATCCATTCATCTCCATTCACATCCATTCACATCCATTCATCTCCATTCACATCCATTCATCTCCATTCACATCCATTCATCTCCATTCACATCCATTCATCTCCATTCACATCCATTCATCTCCATTCATCTCCATTCACATCCATTCATCTCCATTCATCTCCATTCACATCCATTCATCTCCATTCACATCCATTCACATCCATTCATCTCCATTCACATCCATTCACATCCATTCACATCCATTCATCTCCATTCACATCCATTCATCTCCATTCACATCCATTCATCTCCATTCATACAGCGTTCCAAGGGAACGACCCAATGATCTTTGGTAACGTTTTAATGGCTGAGGTTCCCCCTTGCTCCAGTTTATCTGCCATGCCTGGAGATTCTTCAAAGCCAAAGAATCCATCTTCCTGAGATTTCTTTATTGCGCCCGAGTGAGCAGGCGATTTACGTGCCATTAAGACCCCGAGCAGGGGAGGACATGGCGCCATATTTAAAAATAAGACAAAAGTGCTTGAGCGGTAGACTCGAATGTCTTCAATGAGGTTAAAAGATGTAAATACATTCTTAAATTCAGTCGTAAATTCATTCATTTAGACATTCACATTCATGATCGCAGATCACCCACAAGTGGTATCTCGGCTCCCTGCTATGCGACATTTGGACGTCCTTTGATGTCATATGTTGTACAGCATCCATCCTACATCTAGTGGCCATTTCGCTCGACAGATACTGGGTGGTCACCCAGATAGACTACGTATGCCACAGGTCCGCCAAACGAATCCTGATAATGATTGCCCTGAGTTGGTCTTTGGCCATAATCATTTCAGTTCCTCCGCTTTTTGGATGGAAACCTCCTCTGGCCGATCCGAACAAGACAGGCAAGTGCTTCATCAGTCAAGACTTGGGCTACACGGTTTTCTCGACGCTCGGTGCTTTCTATCTGCCGCTTATCTCCATGATGATCATCTACTACAAAGTCTACGCCGCTGCCAAGTCTCGAATTCGCAAGAAGGCCTTCAGAAAGAGGAAGACGACCGAGGACGTCTCGCTCAAGGTCAAACTGAGAGAATTGAGGAACGTCGCCAACAAAGACTTGGACACGAGGAGCGATACCAGCTCGCCGGCAATCAAGAATCAGAAAGCCAGCGAGTCGACAATGATGGTGACGAGTTTGACGGCAGTCGGTTACGCCGCTACGGAAACTACAACTACCACTGTCGTCATTGCGGCCGCGGCTGCAAATTCGTACGGCAAGGCTTACGTCGAACAGTCCGACGAGTCCGACGTCGAAGCCGCTCCCGCTCTTCCCTCCGATTCTGCTAATTCAAGTTTCAAGTTTGGAAAGGTAGAAAATGGCAGCCAGGAGCAGACATTCAGAAAGCCGGCCACGAACAGAAGAGACTTGGAAATTCCCATTCTTCCCGAGAACGGCGAAAGCAATAAAACGGGTGGCGTTCCAGCATACCTCAAGTCTGCCAGGCCAACCCATAGACGTGGCCATCTCAAGCACCTCAGTTCTCTTCCGAGTACGACTGAAACTTGCACCAACTTCGACAGCGTCGATAGCAACGAGGAAACCTGCCATTCGGCTGCCAATTATTACAAGACTCAGACGAGTAGCGAGAGTACGGCCACAGTAGCTCTGGGAAGTGTCGAATCTCCCCAGTCTTCCTCTCTTCCCAGAAAGTTTCCCTCGCGAAACCTGACTCTCACGGGGCTTGGAAAGGGCAGTTCCAAGAGTAACCTGACCAGAGAACAGAGGACCAAAGAAAAAATTGAACAAAAGAGAGAGAGAAAAGCCGCTAGAACTCTGGCCATAGTCACCGGAACTTTTATAATCTGCTGGTTGCCATTCTTCATAGTAGCCACTGTAAGGCCTTTTTGCCACGAGCCACAGTGCCGCTACCCAACGCTGGTGACGAGCATCATCGGGTGGCTGGGGTACATCAACTCTCTGCTCAATCCAGTCATCTATACCATCTTCAATCCGGACTTCAGAGTAGCTTTCCATAAAATTCTTTTCAAGAGGTGCTTCAGATGCCGAAAGTTTTGATCCGAGGCTTCAATCAATTCATCGGTCTGCATTCTCTCTTTCTTCTCCTTCTCAATTCCTTCAGTCCATCCTTCTTCCTCCACGTGATTTGGAAAAGATGGAAACCCAGCATTAATCCAGAATCCGCATCAGAACATTCAAATCCAGGCTTCGTCTTCTTTGGACAGGCATTCTGTCCTTAAGCAGATTTTTCCCTCGCAAATAAGAATCCCATCTTCGGCGTGTCCTAAGATACAGTGTCCTGTTCGTCTTTAAGGAACCTTTCTCTAGAATCGAATAGAAGGATAAGTCATTAAATTTCTCGTGTATATAATTAGGAACACTCCAAGTTAAGAATCTAGCCATCGTATGCATTCCACGGATTAATTATTATCAGTAAGCTCTCTATTTTAACCACGGTCTGAGCTAATTTTCGAGGCGATGTTTGTTAAGTCTAGCGCCGTTACTGTGTCAGACCGGATTAAAATTATATTTTGTATTTAAAAACAAGTTTTTGCTCAACCTCGACAGTCTTCGATGTCTCCTTCAAAAGCAAAATATAATAAAATAAACACACTGAAAAATATAAGATGAAATATAGAATAAAAACTATGGCGAATCGTAAAATACGTCCTTGGCTTTATCGGTGCTTTTCATGGAGGCTGAAAGATTAAGCTTTCAGGCTGTCGATTCTATTGAGAGCAGCCGGAATCGTGCGCCAAAAAAAGTGGTCATTGAACAACTTTGGTTGGAAGAATTCTGGCAAACCAAGGAAAACTCCGATCCGTGGCCGGTTGGAAAAGTGATGATAGTGCCGCGATACGCTCCAACGAATCTGTCCAGGCGTGAAAATATCGATGAGATTTTCCTTTTTCCGTCTCTCCAGTTCTCCACGACTCACGGATTCCTGGAAAGATTCCTGGGAGTTTACGAACTGCTCTTTCAAGGGATCGTTGGCGGAGATGGATTCGGAGTGGGTTTTCGTGGGTTGAAGAAAATGTGGGGCACGAGAATTTATGGGATTGACCCATTTTGACGCTAACATTTGACACTTTAGAATGATGACGTTTTAAAAATAACTTATGTTCACTTGTTATATTTTTAATTTATAATTTATAACATTTTTACGAGTGCAAAATGAAGTTAGTACTTTAGAAATAAAACTGTACAAATTATTCCTTAATGAAAATTTATTTGTGAAAATAATTTATTTATTCCAATAAAAACAATGTGCCTATCTAATTCAAAATAAATAATTGGCCGGTTGCTAAACATGTCGATTCAGCCAATACCTTACCCAAGATTCCCCTGGCACAACACAACACAAAATCAGACAAAACAAGCCCTCCAAAGGCCTGGAGATTTGACCGTGCCGCCTGGAAATGCACGACCAATTTGCCTTTATTTGCCGAACACAACTAAGCCTTTGATAATTGACTCGATAAAACAAAACCTTGCAATGCTCCATTTCACGAGCGTCTGAACTGCGCGGGGCTCCATCACCTGGGTCTCCTCGTCTTTATGGCCCTAATCAGCGTTTATTACCGGCGAGCCTGGGTTTGATCTTAATCTAATTATTTGAGGTGCTTTGGAAGCCAAGACTTTCGTAAGAGCGAGCGTTTCGAACGTTAAAAGGTCGCACGGAATTGAAACAGGAAGTCGAGTTAATCTGGAGATGGAATTTCCGCAGGTTTGACGACCGCAGCCAATAAAGAAGCTCTCGAGAAGAGGAAATGAATCCTATCGACGTCGGGAACGTGCTGACGACGACGACGACGACGATGCATTTGCTTCCGTGTTGCTGATGGAAATAAACGCATCAATTTTGAGCCGGAGAAGAAGAATTCCGAAAATGTCGAAAAGGGTCGAGAGTCTGGAAGATTTAATTGAAGTGCCTTTCGTCCTAGACCTCGAGGAGTGCTCTCGAGTGCTTATTCCTGTTAAGGCAGGTGTTACCAGGTGCGCAAGAGCGGGAGGCATATTTGGCGCCGATCAATGTCGTTCTGTTTGTGCTTTGCGGTGTAAAATTATTTTTAATTTCCTCGGTCGAGGAAAATTATTTTGTCATTTGGCATTAAACATACTTCCGAAATATATAAAATTATCATTAGCTGGTTCTTTCCATAGTCGTCGTCGTCGTCGTTGTTGTTGTTGTTGTTGTTGTTGTTGTTGTTGTTGTTGTTGTTGTAGTTGAATGAGTCCAGAATATTGATTGGTCTGCTCAAATAAGTACATCTTGAGTAGTCAAATACATCAAATACGTAGCTTTTGTTTGTTGTTAAATTTATGTTTGTAAATTCCTGATCATAAATTTAAGATTTATCGTTTATTATTTATTACAACTTAAAAGTAATCATCACTTAACTTCAAGTAATTATTTACATGTGAATAATGTTGACGAGGTGTGTTGAAGTTTGCCCAAACATGTTTTAAAAATTGGATTTTTAATAAATATTTCAAGTTCGCTGTCATGCAAATCTGGTCATGCATGATGCTGATACTTGACTTTTCGGATTATCTGTCATCTGATGAGTGGCACTGACATCCTAGCTTGTTATTACGACATTGTCCTCTTTAACTGTTATGACATTAACCATAACTAAGATATTGTTTCAAATTTATTAAATATGTGATTATTAAAAACTTAATCACGAATGCCAAATATGATTAAAGAATATTGAAATATGATTGAGTTGGAAATGATGGAGCGCTGTTTACCTTTGACATATTATTTGTATAACGTAATACATTATTTGTATAATTATATTACGTAATACCACGTATAATATGAAATGAAGTTTAATATTAAAATATTAATTATCAGGTTCGTAATTATAAAAGACAATAATAGTTTGAACATTGATCTCAACACATTCTCTGAGACAGTGGAAGTCTTAAGAAAAACAATTGAGGCGTCTGATTTGAATATTTTTTGAATATTTTTCTTGACATAATTCGAGCACTTAAATCAGTTTGACTTTTAGAATTGAGATTAAAGTTTAAGTAACTGAAATGCATTAATGCTGGCTTAATTACGTTAATGTAAGCCACGTAACTTGATGATGATTAATAACAATACCATGGTGATTAGGATGGTGCTCCCTTGCTGACATCATTGTGACAACAGTGGTTTTGACCCTTAGATCAAGTGTGAGCACTTTTGCTCAACTAGGGGAGTTAAGCAACCTTTAGTGCGACTTTTAACCACACACTGCCAGAAATATGCCATTAATAGCTTTTTAATTTTTAGATAAATGCATTTAATGATAATTATTACATTTTTTTATTCTTACGTTGTCATCAAAAGATGTAAGAAATTCTAACTTTTTATCGATTTTCGAATCATATTCGTTTGAGTCTGTTGAGTCTTAATGTCTGTTAATGTTTGTTAATGTCTGTTAATGTTTGTTAATGTTAATGCTCAAACATGAAAGTGTGACATACCATTGATTATTCAAACATGTAAATTAATGTCAGTAAACATATATGACATTAATGTCAGTAAACATTCCATGATTATTGAATAATTAATAGTACTAATGAATTTGCATGACAAATCAATAAATTTAAATTATTTCATATTTCAAACTGAACTTCGTCTGATGAATCACATTAAACTGCTCATTATAATTTCATCAATTAAAATGAAATAAACTGAAACTTATTCAACTAATTGAATTGAAAAACAATTAATCAAGAGAATTGAATGACATTTCAGATAATTGGAGTGTTGATAGCAGGACTGGGTGGAGTACTGCTGGCAATGGCAGACTCGTCATTTGTACACGAAACTGTCAGGATCATCGTGGTGCCTGTGTTGGGTTGGTGACTTTTTAAATTAATTGACAACCATTAAAATGTCAATGTAATGAGGAGTTAAGGTGTGTTGCGCTTTTGTCATGTTCGAAACCCATCTTGAACTGCCTCAAGCACCCTTGTAAAGGAGCGCTATATAAATGGTTAACAATGAGCACCTCCGTCACTTTGGTAATAGATTATTACTAATAATTACATGTTACTTTTTTTCGCTACAAATAAATTGCGTCATCACGATATAAATTGATTTTACATCTAACAGTTTAACGATAACAAATATTCTGTAATTATAAAAATGAATAATTAATTGCAGAAAAACTATTTGGACAAAATTACATCATGACCTCCGTAAGTGGGAGTCTCAAGGAGTTTCTGTCTCCTGTCAGTTGGACCCTCATCATCATTGGATGCATCCTCGTAGCCATCTCCATCTTCGGTTACATCGGTCTCAGCCTCAGCATCAACCTCTGCCTTGCAATTGTAAGTTCTTCAAACTTATTTTCGTATTTGTTAATGTTTGCTATTTAATATCATTAACTTTTTAAAATACGTTTTAAGGATTTTTCAACTGTAGGAAATGGAATATTTTTAAGAGTTTGTAAAAATCGTGAATATTATAATTTTACCGTAATTTTTATGAAAATTAGAAGTTGTTATTGTTTTATCTCTGGGGTCATTTTACGTTGTTGTTGGTGCAATAAACATGCGTAGTTGGAATGAATCGTAAAAAATGTTTGCATAATAATAATAATAATAATAATGATGATGATGATGATGATAATAGTAATAATTTTTAACTTTTATTTATTATTGTTATTAACTTTTATTACCGCGCCAAAAGCATGCCTACCCCTCATTCTGTCAAGAGCTTTCAGAATTTTTATAACTTTTTAAGGATGACATTTCGTCATCCTCATGTTATTCGACGAAAACATTGATTCCAATTAGTCATTAATTAATAATAATAATTACCAAATCAATGTCGATCAATACTTTTAAAAATATATCATTAATCGAACAATCAACTTTCAAGTACGCAGCCATCATAGGAATCATCATTTTCGTCCAAATTCTACTTGTGGCTCTTTTCTTCACAGGCCAGGTGAGCTTAACTTGAATAACATTAATGTTTTATTGGATTTGCACAAATCAAATATAGTTATTAATTAATGCTTTTTAATATTTGTAAAAATATTTATTTAAAAATAAATTGATTCATCGCAATAGAAATTGATTTTAAATCTAACATTTCAACAACAACAATCATTCTAAAAGCAACTGTCAAAAGAGCCATTATAATTATGCGATATTCAAACATAAATTTATATCCTTAATTAAGTCCCATTAAAATCAATGAAATACTATTACTAATCAAAAGTATTTCTAATTCCTGTTATGTTAATTAAAAAGTGTATTAGCAATCAATTTGTGATATGAATAAGCAACACGAAATTTACGATCTTTAAATGCCACAGCTCAACGCACCGATAGAAAAATTGATGGTGAAGACGATCCACGAACAATATGGAGGCATCAGGGACAACAACATTTACACCTTCTCGTGGAACCTCGTCATGCTCAGAGTAGGTTTGACAGACATTCATCGAAGCAACTCTATTTTTTATTATGAAGTGTATTCCGATAAACATTGAATACAAGTATTTCGACATACATTGAATACAAGTATTTCGACATACATTGAAAACAAGTATTTCGACATACATTGAATACAAGTAATCAATTAAGCTGGAATATTTGAAGTCATTAAAGTATTTTTCAGATAATTTGGAATAATAATAGTTTTTCAACAAGTCACGCTGGATTCGACGAACCAGTTTCTATCGACGACTCTTTCGTCGATGTTTAAAACATGCAAAATTCATGAGAACTTGAATTTGTCTGATCGGTTTCGGCGATGTCAGCCATCTTGAGAGCCTCATTCACGAACAAATAAGATTAAAAATTGATTTATCCACCAACATTGATATTCCGAACATAATCTTATCTCCGATTAATAAACAAATATTATTACTGAATTAGTGAAGCCATTGAAGAGGGATTTCTTGACTTTTCAGTTCGAATGTTGCGGTGCTGTCAGCTACATGGATTTCCGTGAAAACATGCAAAAAACTCAACCGTGGCCAAAGAATGACACCGTTCCAATCCGAGGTCACAATGTCACAGACACATTCGACATGCCAGTTGTCTGCTGTAAAACCAACGGGACCTTCCCAAACCTGGAGTTTTACGATCAGACGTGCTACAAGGAGAGCAGTCCTTCGAACAACAGGAACATGGTGAGTGTCTGAGCGGAAGAGCGCCATTCATGCAGATCGGAGTTGATACCTACGCTGAACAATTGCTGGAATGTGAAGTGTGCTTCACTTTATACCTTATACCTATTTGTGTGTTACCTTAAATAATTAAGACAGGCGGTACTTCTCCTTGGGATTAAGTGCTACACAAATATTTCAACCCCCCTGAAGCTAATGTGGCATAAATTAAACTATTAAAATTGTTAAATTAACATGAATTAGCATAATTTATTACTGTCGTCTAGGGTTGTCGTGAGTCCATTGCGAAAGAAATCGAGGCCGAGAAAGACAAGAGTCTGATATTTTACATCATGGCTCTGGCTGTTCAGGTTGGTTAAATTTAATAATTGAATAATAACTATTATTAATATCATTTGGTTTTGATTTACAAATAATATTACAATAACAATAATAATAACAATTCCTTGAAATGAGATGAAACTTTATAGCTTTGTTGTGAGGGGTTTCTTGTCTTTGGGCTGCAAGTTAAGCGTTCAAAACTTTGCAAGGAGTGAGCAATTTGTCCCAATATAATTTCCATCAATTTTTACTCTTAATTTTATTCCATAATAATGGCTAATAATGATGAATAATGGCAGTCATAATTAGAATAGGAATCGCAATTTGTATGTATATCTTGTTAAATGAAATGAATTTATATTTGCAGTTCTTAATTCTAATCATGGTGATCGTCATCATGCAAGAAAATAAAGTTTTTGGGGACAAGAATTAGCAGACACATGAATGTCATGCCAGTTAATCCTTGTACTTTGAAGCGATTGCACTGAAATTATACTTGAATGTCATAATTTAATTCCGTGACATTTTAAATTATCCTAATTATGGGTTGATGACATTTAAGGTTCGAATTTCCAAACGAAAGACAATTTTTGACATTTCATTGATTTTTCGATGTTACCGGTGCTTGCATTCCGATTTAGTGCATTGTAATGTTATCTAGAAATTATACGACATACGATAATTTATTATAAATTATGATTTAATTCTTTACAATTTAAATAATAAGCCTTGTTTTTTGCCGTCAGTGCCTACATAAATTGACATTATTTGATTCCAGATTGTATCGTTAATTCCTTGCGAATTACAAATTCATGTCGCGACATTCCATCTGGAATTTGTATTTTGGATGATTTAAACCTTGTTTAATAAAACGGTGTTAAGTTACTTTTCACTAATAAATTGATGTATCTAATTTTTAACAAACTCATCGAGATAATTTCAAGCTATTTACAAATGTTCAGTTGTGACAATAAGTTGGTGAAGACTTACTTCCGTGTAAAGGATTCCATGTAGCTGAGCTTGTCTCTCCTTAAGGCATTTATTTATTTAAACACGAATAATCACAGCAACCTTATTGTCTCCAAATGTTGGAATCATTAATCCCTTAAAAATTAAAAACATTCATCGCAAGAATCACTTCATCCTCAGAAGAAAAGGATCAGATTATTATTTAGTTGGCGTGTTGTGGATGATTTGTCGGGATCTTATTATATTTATTCTAATTTATTATTAAATTATTGTAACTTAGACCACTTATTACTTAATTATAATAATACCGCTTAATTATTAGTAATCTAATTGCCTTACTTAGAATTATTGTTTTATATTTTAAAAATAACTAAATCGTGAAGTGCTATCGAAATGCATTAAATAATCAAATGTAGTTAATAAATGAATAATTAATTAAATCATTAAATTAATGAAAACTTCAAGCGATTGAAATGTAAAGAAGCTTCATTCATGTTGAGAAGATCTCTGTTTATAATTTATTCAACAACAAAAATAAGAATAAGATATTTCAAAAATTTTAAACTTATTTATGCAATATTTTTATTATTCGAGAATATAAATTATAAATTATTATTTAAGTCTCAATAACTTTCAGATCTTTTGACATTACATTTCTGGGAAAATTATGAAAACACGGCGAGTTTTGATCTGCTTATTGATCATTCGTGATAATCAACAATTTATCAGTTTATTGGCCAACAAACAATCACAACATCACAACACAATCACAATCACAACATCAATGTCATTAATTACAACATCAATGTCAGGCCGAACCAAATTCCAGCCCTCTTGGTGCTGCAAATGATTATTAAAATTACTTTAATTACCCTAATAATATGATGATAATATTTAATTAGATTATCTCCATAAATAGCAATGTTATCTTCAAGTGTTAATAAAAGCAGACAGTATGAATAACTTTCGTGACGAGGCCACTCGTCTGAAGACGTAGAATTGAAAATGTAAGAACGTGATTATTATTTTATTATTACACTACATAATAGTGTCATAATTATTAACAAATTAATTAACCAATTAATTAATTATTAACGGTTTAATGAATTATTAAACATGATTAATTATTTCTAGGTCCACCTGTCGTATATTAAATATCATTGCTACTACCATTTCAATAATAACAGTAATAATAATTAATATTACTATCGCTCTAATTATAATTATTAATAATATTCTTATAATAACGTAATAATAATAATAATAATAATAATAACTGTTATAATAGATAGGATTATTATTCTAAGTTTTAAAAACCTTTACTGACATTCTTATTCATCTTAAAAAAACCGTTTCCCACAATCACAATTAAAACAATTTAAAGCAACTTAATTCAATTAAACTGCAAAATTGTTTCAAATCAAATTTCCCATTCACATTCGTGTCTCGGAAAAGCTTGAAAATATAAAATAGAATAATTCTTAAAAAATGTTTAATCCTTGTGAAGAGTTAAAAATGTAAAGCAAAACAAATGAATATTTAAGTGCAAGGAAATTAAGTTACTCTGTCATTTATGTGGCGCCTTCTTGCAACATCAACACAGACATCTTCCATTCCGGCCGCTAAAAATCACTTCTCACAGCAACTATGACTAATTGAATGAAAAACAATAAAATTATTTTAATTACATTATAATTAATTAACTAGTTAAACTCTCAATAACATCTTCACGCACATCAAAGTTCAAAGTTCGTGTAACCAGAGGATGACGAGCGACAACTCCAGCAATAATTGCGCTTTGTTGTTACGAATAGCAGTTAAACTTCATGCAATAACAGATGACGTAACTGTTCGAAACTAAACTTTTATTACAACATTGATAACTACATTGATTTATTATTGCATTAAAACAAAATTACATTTAAGCACGTAATTATGTCATTCATGTTACAGGCTGTTATTAAGTGCCAGGAACCCATATCCGAACCAAGGATATGCCCTCAATCCGTACTAAATCACTAAATTAAAAATTACTGTAATTATTTGCATTTCATTTTTATTCACATATTTATTTCATTCTTCTGCATCTTTCTCTCTTTACACGACTCTTAAGAAGCGTTGCTTTTGTTTCTCTTGGATTGTTTCACTGGGAACTGTTGGTTTTAAAAATGATTTAAATTAATTGAATTACTCAAAATAGAAAATTGATTTCTGTGAGTAAGTACATAAAAATCGATTGAACAAATAGAAAGTACTGACCAACTCAGAGTTCTGAAAAGTTAATTCGTGTGTTTGAGTGAGGTTCACTCCTCCCTCGTAAGGTACTTGAAAAGGACGAATCAATCTTTGACGACCACGACCGTCGGAGGCTTTAAAACATCCTTAAAACGTACTTCGGAGGACTTCTTTTGTGCCTACAACTTTATGCGGACAACTTTGAGGTCAGTGAAAAATGTATTTGCAGATGGAACTGGTGATATGAAGTTCATAATAAAACATCTTTAATTCAAAATGATTCAATAATACTTTTTAATCAAATTTAAAAGTCATTTTAGCTCGACTTTGTATCGTCGAATAGTTTGCAAATAAAGTTTAAGTCAGTAGAATTTAGTCGATTAAATGATTGATTTCCACAGTAATTTTTAAAGTCACTTTTAAAATAAACATCCCGAGTTTGTTTACTGGCGCAGGACTTTAGCTCAACATTGCGAATGTTATCCTGCAATGTCTCAATTTAATCCCATCATGTCGAGCTGAAGACGCCATGCTCTGATCGAAAGAAATTACTGAATGAATGAATCTTTATTTTGCAATATTATCTAAAAATATGAACCTTAAAACATTCAAAGCCTTTTAAAAGCTTTAAAACAATTTTTTGTAAAAAATATTTTTTCCAATAAATAAACTCCAATAAGTGAGATCGGTCTGGATAGTTGCTCAATTTGTAAACTAAAGTTGACAGCAATTAAATTCAGTTTCAGAAGAGAAATTCCTAAAATTCCACTTTCAAGATGGGGGCCTGTTGCTTTTGTGCCTGCATCTTCAAGATGATCCTCGGTATTCTGAACATGGTTCTACTGGTTGGTGAAATTTGTAGAGTTAAGATCTTAAACTAAATTTAACTATCCATTATATATCACATATTTGTACATTTTCCATCCTCATCAATCATAATTTCTCAAAGTTAACTTCTGAAATTGAAACCCGATAGCGAGCAATCTTTTACGACCATCTCAATCATGTGGACATTAATTGCTCTTGATCACATTGCATTGGTTACCAGTAACATGATTCGTGTGACTTGGTGACATTGGAGAAGCGCATTGCATATTTTTTCTATTTCTGAGCAATGTTATTGAAACAAGCATCGAAATAACAAAGCAACACAAGAATCCAAATAAAATAACTCAAGGGTCAGCCTTAAGGAAACGTATGCTTCCGCTGTCAGACTGACCCTCATTAACACGTCTGCATTTCAGAGGTTAAAATCGTTTAAAATCAACCGTTGCCTCACAGACAGCTGTGATAATCTTTTATTTCAAATATAACGTTCCATATATCAAATTGTTGATCAAATAATAATAAAAACAAAATAATCATTTAAATAAACATAATAATAATAATAATATGTTTAGCTTCATCCGCTTTCGAAGTGGTTCACCGTCACCCTAGGCCACTACAATGACCTCTGCAACCCTAAACCCACCCTGGTAGGATCCCTTGTCAACCACCGATGGCTAAGGATAACAGTTCGTGTTTACGTTTAAGATTAGGCCTGCGATAACAAAACAGAAGACCAGCCTCAGTAGCGAAGCACATGAGAGAATCGGATGTTCACGTTGAGATGGATTGATGAGTTCGCCAAATGATGGAAAGTTTGAGTGAAGTCGAGAATTTAAATTTATAACTTTTTATTTCTAGTTAATTACAAACTCAATTGATGAAATGGTCTTAATAAATAGTTTTTGTACCGCTGTACAATGTTTATTATGCGTTAATGCAAAATTATTAGAATTATTTAGCAAATTACGCAAGGTTTGAAGTTTGAAGAGTTTGGCCTAACATTCGGTCATGAAGTGTTCATGAAATCCATAAGATCTTGAGCTTGTTCTTTGTTTGTCTTTTGCTCACTTGTCTCATTCTTCGTACATTCGATCATTCGGGATGACTTTTATTTTATTATTTGAAAGTTTAATTTCAAGAAATATTGGCTGATAATTATTAAAATGTATCTATTCATTATAACGTCGGAGAATAAAGAAAAAAATTTACAAAAGCAATTATCTTATATTTTGTATTAATTAAGAATAACAATAAAATGATATTGGTTTTAGCAACATCAATAATATAAATATAATGAAATTACTAGTAACAATAATATATTCATTTATTCATAAATACATATACAAATATATTCATACATTCTTAAATACATATATTTAAAAATACATATATTCATAAATAAATATATTTACAAATACATATATTCATAAATACATATATAAATATATTCATATATTCATAAATCCTTTGCCTTTTTAAGCGTCAGATAAGTGGCGAACAAATGCAGACACTAATTTGAATAAGTTAATATTATTATTATTATTTTTATTATTATTTTGTTATTAATATTATTATTTTACTATTTTATTCTTTCTAAATAAACTTATTTAGAAATATTTGTAATTGTGACTGCATCGCTACAGTTCAAGAACTTCTTGCAAATGTTAAAAACTGCAGTAATCGAAATTTAGTAATAAATTGATCATTTAATTGTAAGGATTTAATTCCCAAATATTTGATTAAGAAACTATTATCATTTACTGTATTATTATTAACTGTATTATTTCGTTATTATTGTTTTTTGATATTTAAATGCGCATTTCACTTGCTATTTAAAAGTGATTATGATTTATTTCAACTGTTTTGTTTTCAGTTAGAAGCCATCATCATTGCCATCATCACAATCATCGTCTTCGTCATCATCATCTTTATCATAGTATTAGTCGCTAGCATAATGCACTCGGAATAAATACTGTAAATATTTCTAAATAAATTTGATTTAAAATCAGTTTATTGATAATTGAATAATAATAATAATAATAATGATAAATAATAATGATTATTACAATCATTCAAAATATGGCTACCATTTATTTGGATTTTCGTAAGGCCTTTGACTCTGTCTCTCATGTTAAATCAATAAACAAATTATCTGCATATGGTCTTGGTAACAATGCGAGAGGATGGCTTAGAGACTTTCTTAGTTCAAGGACTCAGAGAGTTGCCATCAGTGGCTTTATTTCCGACTTTATTTAAATCCCAGTCACCAGTGAAGTTCAGGGTAGTGTTTTAGGGCCGATCCTATTTCTACTCTACATAAATGATCTGCCCAATTTATTTCTAAACTCCAACACTACCTGTAAGCTCTTTGCTGATGATGTGGAGCTTTATAATCAGTTCCCAACTCAGTTACAATTCAGTTAATTCGCTTGATAAGAATTCGGAATGAAGCGACAAATGGCAATTGCAATTTGCTATTGAAAAATGTCAGGTTTTCTCATTGGTTGGCTGCAAAAGAGGTATGGGCACTATACCACATCAGCGGCCACGAACTGAAAAGGATCGATGGGATTCGGGACTTAAGCATTTTAATGGATTCCTCTCTATGTTTTGATAAACACATCCACGACAACATTACCAAAAAGGCTGCCACAATTTCCCGAATGAAGCTTTCTTCTTTCACAGCAAGGAATCAAGACATTCTCAAAAGAGCATTTTTTACTTACGTGAGACCCATTCTCGAATATTGCTCTCCGGAGTGGAATACACATAAAAAAAAAGTATTTTATCGACAGAATTGAAAGTATCCAGAGGAGATTAACCAAGGCCACACCCTCCATGGTTTCTCATCCGTACATGGAAAGACTCAGATTACTTAACCTACCAACTCTTGAAAAGCATCGACTATGGGCTGACCTATCACTTTGCTTCAACTTAAGAAGGGGATTGCTTAATTGCACATCCTCCTTTTCTCTCTCCTAGCCTCAACATATTCTATATTAGTAGTATTACTTTGAAACGTTTTATTCAGCCCTAAAACACGCACTGTAAAGGTTGTCCTCTGATTCTTACGACCTACTTCTTGCTTCCTCCCTTCTGGTTGACTTCATTTAATTTGACTGCAAGCAATTTCTTGCAGTGCTCCCTGTCTTTCTTTTTTCATTTCTATTTTTGAGGTTGTGTCTGACACTGATCCTTGGATTTTCTCAACATCTATAATCAAGGTTTCAACTTTATTCTCAAATAAACTGGACCATTGTTTGGTTTCTTGTTTATTCTCATCCAACTTTTTTATCGAAACTTTGTTCAACTCCTTGAAGTTCTGCTGAAGCTCTTCAATTTGTTTTCCTTGCTCTTTAATGGCATCAACCAACTTATCAGTTGTCGCAATAATAATAATAACAATAATAATTACAATAAATATTACAACTAAATCACGTATCTCAGGTGAAGTTATTAAAAATTAATTGAACAAAACAGTTACTGGGAGCCTTAACAGCAGCGTTTGGCGGGATTTTATTGTCAATGTCAGACTCACCTCTCGTTTTGGAAATCGTCAGGAACATTGTCGCACCTGTATTAGGTTTGGCCATTTCAAGTGTTTACCTGAACATTACCCTAACAAATAATAAATAATAAATATAGGTGATAATTCAATGTGTAACAACAGCATACAGTAACAGTATAATAAAATAGGAGTAATAACATTATTCTATTATATTATTAATCCAATGAGGTGTAAGAACAATTTGCAATAACTTTACACATTTGCAATACATGATATCGATTGCACGAATAATCATTAGATGATGATGACGACGACGATGACTATGACAGTGATGATGATGTTAATGATAATGTTGTTATGGATAACATTTCCGATCAAAGTACAATGAATGCAACAGTATCAATTTTTTTTTTCAAACGAGTGCAGACAATAATCACATTTTAAGAAAGCATAATTTTTCAATAAAAATTTCAACAACATCACATCATCATCATCATCGTGCTTAAGTGCAAGTCAAATGTCCCATCCACAGAAAGACTGTATGGCAAAGACATCATATCGGGTTCAATAACTGGGAACTTCAGGGAGATCCTCGGGCCTGTCAGTTGGGCCCTCATCGTCATTGGATGCATCCTCATTGCTATTTCCATCTTCGGTTACATCGGCCTTAGTCTTGGCATCAACCTGTGCCTCGCCATTGTGAGGTTTTAGATTGAAAGATGAAGATAATGATTTTATTCTTTATTTTGTCAAAATATTACAACGTTTTGAAGAATTTGTAGTATTAATTATTATCGCTACTAAAGTTTTCATTGCCAATATTTTTGCCACGTGCGAGAGAAAAACATCTTAATGAAATCACCGACGTCCAATGGAACTGATGAAATCAATTTGTCTGAAATATTCAAATGATTCAAATTCAAATAAAATTCTACACAAAAATCTCATTTACAATTATATCAAAATATTATTATTATTAATATTATCATCGTTATTATTTTAAAATAACTAAAACTGCATTGTAAATCTGCAGTACGCATGTCTGGTTGGAACGATAATATTAGTTGAGATTCTGCTCATGATTCTCTTCTTCTCAGGAGCGGTAATATATATGTTCATAATTTCATTCATAATTACATTTGTTCATAATTTTATTCATAATTATATTTATTCATAATTTCCATTTATTTTATTAACAATTTTTATATATTGTAAATAATAATATATGTACAGTTATTATTTGTATAGCAATTATCTAGTTATCTAATAACAACATTAATTATTAAAATATCATAAAAATATGTAGATGTATATAAGATTTTAATCAAAAGTCAAATCATTTCTGCATAATTACGCACTTAAAATGACAATTACATTGCATTATTTCATTATTACTATAATTATTAATGCATTAATACTAAATACAATATTTAGTGTTAGATATGTAATGATGGATAAACAAATAGATACATTTATACAACTACATTCTAAGCACACACGGGTATTAAATGTTGTAATTACAATTTGTTACTTACAATTACAATCGTAATTATTATTTTAGTTACGATTAAACCTCAACTATTAATTAATAATTATTATTATTAATAAAACCATTGCAGCTCAACAAACCTATGGACAGCATGTTGGTCAAAACGATCCAAGAGAACTACGGCGATGTGAACGACACCAACATCGTTGCATTGTCGTGGAACCTCGTGATGCTTAAAGTGAGTTATCATCTCTAAACTGCTTCAGCCATTTGACCCTCTATATTTTAAAAGTATTTCATTAATTGCTCGAATAATTTGCTTTGTGTGGTTTTAATAAGTAAATCGTGACCGTGGAATATTTCGTGTTCAATTTGTGTTGTGTTGTGTGGTGTTGTATGGTGTTGTGTGGTGTTGTGTGGTGTTGTGTTGTGTTGTGTTGCATTGTGTTGTGTTGTGTGGTGTTGTGTGGTGTTGTGTGGTGTTGTGTTGTGTTGTGTTGTGTTGTGTTGCGTTGATAAAATAAAGCTTAAGTTCGCTTTTTGTAATATCTGAAATGTCTTGGTTATTTTAATCGAAATAGTGGTATTTGTTGCAATTAATCAGGTAATAATTTAATGATTACGTTTTAATTAAAGAAATAAATATTCAAATTCAATAATGTAACAATAATTCTATTCAACTTTTGACAAATTTTCAATAAATGGAAATTAATGTTGTTGTATGTTGATATCAAAGTTCATTTATTGCTGAGTAAAACACTCAGAATATTTGAAGTGTTTTCGGTGAACTCATAACAACTACAACAACAGCAACATCAACAACTTTGACAATATTAATAATAATAGTAGTTACGCATCTATTTGTAATTAATTACATGCCGACTATTCTAATTAATTATATGCCGACATTACAACAACAATAGCAATAAATTTATTCTGTAAATTACTTCTCATGTTCAGTTCAACTGCTGTGGTGCCACTGGATTCAAAGATTTCCAAGAAAATTTACAGAAAACTTCAAATTGGCCAAAACGAGTTAGAGTGACTGTCAGTGGACACGACTTCAACAGAATGTTCGACATGCCAGTCTTCTGCTGCAAGACAACTGGAATCTTCCCTCAACTCAGCATAGACGATATGACTTGCGTTGAAGAAAGAAGCGAAAACAATTTTAAGGATAAGGTGCTTTAAATGCTCAGTCGGATTGTTTTAATCAAATTAAATAAATTGAGACATTTTAAAATATTTTTGCGCCTAAGTGGCGTTGATTTTTATAATAATTATTCTTGTAATGCAATGTGTAAATATAAATATTATTATAGTTATTATTATTATTCATTGTTTATATAAAAGCTAGAAACGTTTGATTAAAATTGATGACAGAACAATTTAAGCCTTCTACGAATAAAAGTAATTCAAATTGTAATTCAATTGTAATTCAACAGGGTTGCAGGGAGGCAATTTGGATTGAAATCGGTGGGGTGAGGAGTCAGATGCTTACCTTTGGGGTCTTTGGAATCTTCATCCAAGTGGAGAAGCACTTTTTAATATTGCTTAAAATTTGAAATATCTCGAATTTCTCCGTTACATTTCAATAAATGTTTTTGAATATTATATCATTTTTAATAGAAGTTTTACTTTGTCATTCTAGTCACAATTGACTAATTCTAAATAATAATTCAATTGTAAATAAATATTCAATTATCATGAAACAAGAAATAATTGATTAATTCAAAGTAATCAAAGTAATAAAAACAATTTTCATTTTTATTTTAATTCAGATCATCATATTGGTCATGATATGCGTCGTCATGCAGGAAAACAAAGTCTTTCCAAACCGAAACTGATCAATTGGATAATTGTTTGATTGAAATTTATAATTCAACTAATTAATTACTGATTGATTTATTATTTGATTGAAAGAACTTAGTAATGTGTTTGTATCACAGCAGCTTTAAGTTATCTTTTTTTTATTTTAATTCGACTTTAATTGGAGCTTAATTCGTTTAAGTCGTATTATTTTTAGGTGATTCACTTAAAGATTTTCGAATAAATACATTTTTATTCATCAATCCATCCTGCAATAATAAGCCTCTAATAAATTCAGACAATACATGATAACTCATAGTCCTGAAAGTCATATCAGGTGTGTTTGTGTTTAATATAAATATTATAAATATGTATATGTTTTGAGTAAAACATGGTTAATCAGGTCGGTTTCAAATGTCCTTCCCTTATGTGTTGCAATATTGAGTCAACTAAGCAGAAAATGATGGATAAACAAAGCGGGAAGTCTAAGTCACCATAAAATAAATTATTAGCGACCACAATATTTTCAGATGTTCAGGAATATCAAGACCTAAATAAATGTGAATCCATTATTCAGTCATCAGTAATCCGGAAGTAAATACGTTTGGCATATTTGCAACTATTGCAACAATTTGCAAGCCATACTAATTGTGGCTTTAGTTACTTAATTTAAGAATTGCAAATGCAGACTTGAGGAAAATGCTGAACAGCGCAAGTGATGTTATTTTTATCTTGAGCAATGCTTGGAGAAAGTTTCATTAATTGTAAGAAATATTTTGAAATCTGTGGCGACTCAGTGATCTAACGAGTGATCTGTTGATTTGTTGAGCACTATTTCAGCATTTCAACATGCAACATTCCCAACTTCCATTCCAAATATTGCAATATTTCTGATTTTAAATGTAAAATGTCTGACTTAATTCAATAGAAATAAGATGTCACATCAGTATTCATTTTTCTGATCATTCCATTGGAAATGCGCAGTTCCATTTCAACATAATAAATTCTCTTCGCGCCTCAAAGCACTCAACAACAATTTTTTATTCATTTTTTTATTCGTGATTAATCCTCTTCGCACGTAATTCATAATTATGATTGTGTTGCTTTGTAAATTATGTTGTATTGTCATTGTAAGCTACAGTAAAAATTATATTATATTATATCGTGATTTAAGTTCTCTTTTATTTAATTCTAAAAATTTTTTAAAATCATGCCTGATATCAGGATATCCTTGAGAGAAAGCAATAAGTTCCAAACAATAATAATGCTAAACATAAACAAATGGTAACTGTTAATCTATGTTAATACTAATAATAATAGTGTTATATTGTGTTGCACTGCGCTATTTTTTTTAAATAACAGCATTTAAATATTAAAGCAATTCCAACTAAAATGTTCCAAATTTTGCCTCTTCTCGTCTTTCAATCATTCTTCCGCTCTTCATGTCAGCTGCAACCGCATTCGATGGTTTATGTTTTACTTTGATAAACTTAAAATATAATAAATTATCTCAGGTTGTTGTTAGAATCATAATTTATAAACATACAAATTACTTGATAAAAACTCAAGCCACATTTACGATTACAATGTTCCCGACATTTCGATCGAATTTGGCTTCTAAATTTCATTTTAATGTGGATTATTAGGATTATTAGGATCCTAGCTGGTTTGCATTATTATTAAACAATTAAAGGAACGAATGGCCATATTATGGGTAATATTTGCTATGCATTGAATTTATTGCAAAATTTTATTTTACTTAAGTAGTTTATTTGTAAATTGTAAATTTATATTTTATTTTAGTTAATTAGTTTATTTGCCTTCCACAATTCAAAGCATTTTGCAAGCATATGTTGGATTTGTGCAAATGATGAAATCCAGAAAAATGTCGGATTTCGTACCAATGTTTGAAGACAGTAAATTAATTGTTGCAATTTGTTGCAAAAACAATTTGCATTGAAAAATATTGTCACAAATGTTTGATTGAATATCGATTACTGATTTCTGTTAAACAAACCAAAGTCTTTCAGTTTAGAACATTTTATTAACATAAAGTTGGACGCACGAAATAGTGATTGAATCTAACCAATTACTTGTAATTCACAAGACAACAGGGATCTTAGAAATTCTCAGAAAGATTCTAAAGAAATAATTATTTTTAGAAAACCACATTTCTTTCCCAAGACCAGATCCTGTGTTGTCGAAATTTGGAAACACAAGTTAAGGTCTCAGGGAAAAAATGAGGCTCTAAATAATTTCAATGACCACATCCTTGATATGAAGAAGTTGGAGTAAAAGTTGCTGACATATTTTCCAGGAACCAATATTTCTTTGTGGAGAACGTGTTGAACCATCCTCATGAGGAACTCTGGAATATTAATAGAAATTTAAATCTTAGAAATTTTGAAATAATAATTATCTTTTATTTAATGTTTAAAATTTACTTCAAAACGTACATCCGTTAAAAATAATTAATAATGTTTTTTATTTGTAATGTTTTATTAATTATTAATGCATTAATAAAATAATTATAAATAAATAACAATAATTAATAAATAACTATTTACAATGAAATAATAATAATATTAATAAATAGTTATAAATATTTAATGAATAATAAATAGTAATAAATTACAATTAATTAATAAATGTCTGCCGAACAAAATAATAACGATCATCAAATTTATAAAGATGCAAATGAATCCTTCACTCATAATTTTCCGAATTCCAAAAAGTAAATTTGAACGTCCACCAAATGTCACCTTAGATTAAAAATGGTGCAACTTTCAACCTTATAATATTTCGAACGATAATCAGGGGACCGATATTATTAAAGAGTAATTTCAAACATAAGTATGCAAAATTAATTCAATGTAATTTTTGTAATAAATATGAGAAAAGTAATTATAAGAAATAATAGCAAGTCAGTAAGTTATAATGACGTTGATAATTATCAACTAATTAATGCTAGTTAAAACTAAAATTATTAATATTAAACTACCACTTAAATTATAATTAATATGATCATGTTAATAATAATTAAATAATTTAATTCCATTTATTCTCAAAACATCATAATTCAACAAGAAATGAATTCCTACAAGTAATTAAAAATGTCTTTCAAAATAAAGGAGCCCTTGTAATGTAAAAAAATAAATCAAAATCGTTTTTCAAATTCTGTGTCCATGTTAATAACTTGTAAGGTCGATAGTTTTGCAAAAAGAATTGTAAGAGCATTCAAACCAGGATCATTGCTCTTTGGTACATTCTTCCTGAAGTCATTCAAACAAGACTTTTGGATTGTGGAGTTATTGCAAATAAATATTATAACTATTACTATTATTATTATTATCAGCATCATTATTATTATTATTATTATTATTATTATTGCTGATAATATTACCATTAACATCAGTTGCCAAGTTAGGCCATGTTCGACACTCAGTATTTATGAAGCAGATGGCGATAAAAATTTATTAAAAAATATTTTCGTAATATTTCAAATTTTTACTACTTTTATTCGGCATTACTGAGTTTATAAAGCCGGAGACTGGTTTCTACAGTAAGTCACAGAAAGCATTGTGAGAAGTGACATTAAAACATTTCTCGCTCTGATGCACAATAATTGATGTCAGCGAGTGCTTTCTGCTTTTTCCCATTCACTGATTGCATTCATGGTTTCATGTCGCAGTGAATTGCCAGGAATTTTTAAGATTTTATTACTTTGCAACCGATTTGACCTGACGTTTTGGCTGTTATAATTGAAGTATGGTGCAAATATATACAAATCATGTATTGATATTATTGACGGTATTAATAAATAACTACAATAATAATAATATTAATAATAATAATAATAACAACAATAATATTACATCATTTATGTTACATCATAGTGATATTGTTATTCTCATGGTCTCCCAATTGCCCACTGCATAGATGGATTAGATCCAACCCGCAGACAACGACTTTGTCAGTTTAACCGAGATTTCCAGGCTCATGAGTTATGGTCGGGGTTAGGGATGGAGTTAGGTACCAAAAGATGCAAATGGGTTGGCTTTTTTGCCAGCAACTTGGCCAACAATCCATTCCGAAGATAGTCGTCTTTTTGATTTTTCTTCCTAAACTATATTCCTTGTGGATTTCAATATTGAAAATTATAAACTCACAAATAAAAATATAACCCACAAATAATTATAACTCGTAAAAATAATTATAACTCTTAAAAGTAATTACTATCAAATAAATAAACATTCGTTAAAACCACTAAATTACAATTGAATATTTCTTCCTAACAAGCCTCGGAAGAACCATTAAACCCTCATTAAACCCTCATTAAAGCATCTCATTCCACAATTTCCAGTCTAAAAAGCCTATCCATGAATCACCGGGAATCAACCTCCACCCACGAATAACTCAAAAACATTTCAGCAACAAATTCCAATTGGGAGAAAATTCGCAGAAATTATTTTTTTTAATATTTTTTAATTTTTTTTTTTTGAAGAGTCATTTGGTGAGAATTTCATGGAAAAACCAGTGATTGTTGATGAAGATGCGCGTTGTGAGTGGTTGTTCTTCGTGAAGTGAATGAAGTGAATGAATGAATGGAGTGAATGAAGTGAATGCATTCACGTCTTCTGCATTGTCAAAAAGAGAAATAGTGCGCCTTAGTAAGCCTTAGTCATCAATAGCGCAGCTGTGATGCCGATCAAATGAAAATGTTTGCTTAAATAAAACTAATAATTAAACGTAATAATAACAATAATAATAATCATCATAATAATCATCACAATAATAATCACAGGCAGTATCATAGACAGTATCATGATCATACCGATAATCATAATAATAACCATAACAATGATAATTAATGTTATCAATATTAACAAACCCATTAAAAGTTTGTAATGTTTCGCGTGGCATTCGTGTGACATGCAGCGATAAATGTTGTTGTGATTTACAATATAAATATATATGTCTCACGAACAATCGATCGATTTAGGATGACCAAGCTGGGTTTTGAACACAACATCTTTGGGCTGCTCGGAAAGTTGCATAAATTTGCTTAATATTGATGCATCAAGAGTCAATATAGAGTCATGCTATTAGTAATGCTTGTCTAATTATCATTTTATTATTAATATTATTATTATTATCGATATTATTGTTATTATTGTAGTTATTATTATTAATTGTTGCTATTATTATTGCTGCTACTATTATTATAGTTATTATTATCATCATCATTATTATTATTAATATTTTTAATAATATTATTATTGTTGTTGTTGTTGCTGGTACTATTGTAATATTAATTGTTATTGCTATTATTGTTATAGTTATCATTAATATTATAATAATTATTATTATTAATATTATTATTATTACTGTCATCATTCTTATTATCAAATGCGACCTTTGATACGATTCCGCCTAAGAAGAAATGTGATCACTTGACATTTCATGTCTCAATGCAGGCCTGAAGCTGCTAAACATTTATTCACAAGATTGAAAACACACCCCCCTCATTGGTCGCTCACTGCTTTTGTTTTTCTCGTTATTTCAGAATTATTTTCCATAATTTTATTCTTATTTCTGTTAAATATTTCGACAATGATTACATTAAATATTCCATCTTCTCGTTGATAAATGTGAGATCTCACTGAATGAACTCCAAATAGGTGTTGATGATCATTGGTAATGAGCGGAGCAACTGGAAATATTCTACAAACACGCTTAAAGATGCTCGTTATGTTTTCGTTAGAAGTGGTTTTATTGTTGTTAGTGGATTTATGTCGAGTTACAATTGCAATTAATATTGAATTTAAGTAAAATTAAAAGCAAAATAATGAATTAAATCACTTTTTATCGTCGAACAAAAACAAAAACAACGGCCATTGATTCGGGGACTCATTAACATAATTTATGCAATTATCGACCTCAGCATACAGGTGTACCTAGACTGGTTCCCCAAAAATCTCCTTCAGTCACATTCAATTGATGAATATTTTAGTTAAGTAATTAATACTGATAATTATGTAATTACTTATTATTACAATCAGTTACAATTATTTAATATTGAAACAATACGCTTTTATTTCGTGAAATCATAAACAGACGTCAAAACATGCCAGAAATAAAGATGTTGAAGTTTGACAAACGACTTCATCAACAACTTTCAATGAAAATCAACCGCAAGCATTTACCGTTTCGACCAATCACGGTGGGTTATAAAATCTATTTTTAGCAGCAATATTTGCGTAGATATTTTGTACGTTTGCAAACTTTCGGCCAAGTAAATATATTGTAAAGTTTAACCGAACTAACAAATAGAAGTGAAATAATCTTTAAAACTTGTAAAGATGTGATTATTTGAATAAAATAGCACAATTAACACCCACTCAGTATTACCAAACAACGAATAAGCCCATGTCGAAGGAAATAATAATTCAAATATTCATAATTTAAAAAAAGTAATTTACCAATAAAATCGTTGAACACGTCATTGGGATGTTAGAAAAGCCACAGGGAATCACAACACCCACGCGCGGACACCATGGACACTCCCTCACGACAGATGCACGAGTCTTTTGTCGGCTATTGATTCAGCGGTTTGAATACATTTTTTATGCCCTTTTTATGTCCGTCATGATTATTAATGACTGAGGATGAGATTTATAATTCATAGTCAATAACTAATCATTTACGTTAGTTAAGAATAACATGTGAAATAATATATATATATATATATATATATATATATAGTTAGTAAGTGGTTAACTAGTAATAATAATAATAATAATGATAATAATAATAATAAAATATTAATAATAGTTTTAATAATAATAGTAATAATAATAATAATAAGCATGTTCAGAAGTAAGGTATCCATCTTGTTTACTGGGCAGTCGTCAGAATATGTTCGGTGGACATCCCCTTGTTCGAGCAGTTACGTTTTCACGAATTTCATTTATTTTTAAATTGAAATTAAGAACGCATGTTAAAAGCTAATAATAATAATAATAATGATGATGATGATGGTGATGAAGATATATATATATAATAATAATAATAATAACAACAATAATAATATTAATAATAATAGTAATGCCAAACTTTCTCATCGGCACTCCTTACTATAATTTTACATTTTAAAAACAAATAATTTTAAAATAAGACATTTAGCAGATCGATAAAAAAAAACTGAATTTCACCCAACAAGTATTTAGTTTTATCCATCGAAGCGTGTCTAACAAGAGGAATGTTTGCGTGAGAAACTCTTGAGTTTAACATCGTGGGAAACATGTTTTTATTCATTTCCGTTACTAATGGCTGACCCTTCACTTTGCTTCAACTTAAGAAGGGACTGCCTGATTGCACAGCCTCCTTCCCTCTCCTGCCCTCAATATATCCAAGGACACAAAGTCACAATTTTAAACCAAGAGCTGTTAAAATGAGATGTGAAACTGTTAAGAATTTCTTCTGCAACCGAATTTAACGAGTTGTTGAACTTAACGAGTTGTTGAACTTAACGAGTTGTTGAACTTAACGAGTTGTTGAACTTAACGAGTTGTTGAACTTAACGAGTTGTTGGACTTAACGAGTTGTTGGATCGTGGAACTCCATGTCCGTCGATGTTAATAAATTGTAAATTCATCGTCTGCTTCTCGTTTTGACTCGTCTGTTCGTGAACTTAACTTAAATCAATTTCTCACCAACAAATAATTTCCTTCTTTTTTGTGTCCACAAACGAATGTATTTCATTTTTATTTTTGAGCTGCGGGGGCTTAGTTTAGTTTTTTGCTGTCATTTATTTGTTGCTTTCGCTCAGATTTATGCATTTATGTTTTCTTGATTACACTTGGTCATGTAAGAGGTCGAACGATCTTTGATCGAAGTTGAAAATAAATAAACACAAATAAATATAATAAATAAAATAATTAATTAAAAATCAATAAATTTCTAAACGACATACTAAATGATAACAGTAAATAAATTATTTAGCGATATAAGTTAAAGTAGTAAATAATGAATCACAATTAACAAGTAATAAATTCATTTCGTGTCGATGGGCAATTTTTGAGCACCTGCTAGACAAAGGGCTTGTTTGTAACTTGTGGAACAAGAATGTGCTTGTCGAGTTTCGAATGTCGTCGGAGTAATTATAACGATTCTTAAAAAATATATTATTTGCTTATAAATAAAATATGGCGAACAAGTCGTAAATAAATTCTAATAAATGAAGCAAAAATGTTCTGCCTGTAATTATGTGCAGACATCCAAATTAACGTCCCAGAAAAGTGTTACAAAAACGATTACAGATTACAAACGTCTTCATTTTTGAAGAGAAAAATTATCGAAAGAAAATAAAAATTGGTTACAAATGAAATGCTCCATCACACAAGTTAACACTCACAGTCTGCACAACTCGAGGAATGCAAGAACCAAAGAAGAAAACAAAGAAGAAAGAAAGAAAAAAGCCTGTGATGTAATGTGATCTAATGTGATGTAAACTCGTGGAATGTCACGAAATGAGTCCACAGCAGACACTTCAAAACAACAAGTATGGGCAAGTAGAAGATTTTATGCACAAAATCATAGCATGCATTTACAGAGATTTGTTGAATACTTTGTTGTTGTTGTTGATGAAAATATTGATTCATTACTTTTGTTGTTATTGTAGTTGCTATTATTGTTGTCGATATTATTACTCAAATCCATGTGTTATTGACATTTGAGGAAGGCCTCGCAGCATTATTTAAATCAAATAACAAAAAAATAATAAAAAATAAATAAAAAATAAAAATAATAAATTTATTAATATCATATTTTTATTCTGACCAGATTCTACAAATCTTACAGAACCACTCAAATACTCAACTCGATTATTCAGTTCTATTCACTGAATACTTGCTCAATAAACTTGAAAACCTCCCAATTTTACGGACCCAGCAAACCCCTGGTTTATTTCAATACTTATGCAAAGCAATCATAACAGCATAATACTTAAACCAATGACTAATAATAATACTTATACAAAACATTCATAATAACGTAATACCTAATAAAGCAAACGTTTTTGTATTTCGTATTTGGCCGACCTTTTTATTGACCTATATCCGAATATAAGTGTATGAATGCAGTGTTTAATCGATCTGCCATTTATATAGCGCCCCTACATGAGGGCGCTCCCCGGCGGTGCAGGTGGGTTGCCAACACGACACATTACGACATAGCAACGTAATACCTACACCATGCAGACTGTCTCCATGGAAACATTTTTAAAACTAATTTAACAACCTCCTCAGGTTTTTCCAGGATTCTAAAAACAGCACAATAACTATTTAAATAAATTTGGGACTAAATGTAAATGTCTGCAATTACAATAGAAACATCAAACAGTGTTAATAATAATAATAATAATAATATTAATAATAATAATAATAATAATAATAATAATAAATACTAATATTAATAATAA
>MPNW01000683.1:43814-49014 GCA_011800805.1 Hirudo medicinalis | reverse complement strand
CAAGCAACAACATTTCCAACAAGCAACAACATCTCCAACAAGCAACAACATCTCCAACAAGCACCAACATCTCCAACAAGCAACAACATCTCCAACAAGCAACAACATCTTCAACAAGCAACAACATCTCCAACAAGGGATCTCTAACAATTGGTTGAAGCAAGTCCAACTATAACTGCTGTCCTGCCACTGATGAGGACATGAAGATTGCTGCTGCTGCTGCCATTATTGAGATGACAAGAGGGAACTCTTATAGGTCAGCCAACAGTGCTTGATGTTTTTTCTTATTTAACATTATTATTATTATTATTATTATTATTATTATTATTGTTGTTGTTGTTGTTGTTATTATTATTATTATTAAATTAATCAATATTATTATTATTTATTACTGTTATTTTTTTATATTATTTTAATTAATATTATTATTGTTAATATTATTATCATCATCATTATCATTACCATTATTATTATTGTTGTAATAGCATCATAGCTGAATAGTTCAAGTCTAAACAGTACAATTACAACAATAATATCAACAATAATAAGAATAACAATAATAACAACAATAGTAATAATAATAACAATAATAATATTAATCATAATAGTAGTAGTAGTAGTAGTAGTAGTAGTAGTAGCAATAATAATAATGGATTATACACTAGCATTATAAAGATGAATTACTCTGCCAAAAAGTAATTTCTCATCGCTTTCGATAGCTGATTTTTATCAAGAAATCAGTCGTTAGAATAATAAAACAGGAGGTCACATGATGCAGACGTCCAACCAGAGAAAGCAGATATTTCCGCTGGGGTTTTAAATTGGCCAATAACATCTCTACGAGCCATTGAAACAGTTCATAGCATCTGTCGAACAATCTTCCATAAACCTCCACCGAGTCGGCAATAGAACCGATAGCGACATCACCGGCCGACCATTTCCATCAGAGCATCGACATCGACAATGGTTTCGAGCACCCACCCTTGCTATGCCCGCTGGGCTTGTCCCGAAGTATGTTGAGCTGATGGACAGGCCCGAACTCGTCGAAGATCTTGTGCAAGTCGTTCTCGTCCATGTAGCGAGGTATCTGCCCCACGAACATCTTTATGGTGTCCGGGTCGGGCTCCGTCAGGGGCGTTTGCGAGTTCATGGTGCTTTCTAAACGGTTCTCTCTGCTCGAAGGGAGAAGAAAAGTTTGTTAAAAGTGCCACCATCATGCTCATCATCAAATGTGGACTGATAACAAGTTAAGACAATCAAGAATGGTGCGGATTTTATTATGAAGGAGTGAAATACAGCATCATCAGTAAGAATAACCAACTATGAAGTGCCTATGGAATGTCTCCAGAGTATTATGCAACATCTTTCCATGAGTGCAGCAAAACATTAGGTTGTGTGCTAGCATTCCAAGTTGATGGTGATGATGATGATGACCACAGTTGCTAGCTCTGTCCATATAATTTTACCATATTTCCCATCTGTTTAGCCTCACTGACTAATGGTGATGAAGAAGAAATTGTGATGATGATGATGATGATGGTTTCACAGTGCAATAAAACACACCTCAAACAAATAAATTTAAAGGCACTCAAACAGTAAATGCTAAGCTTTATGTTCCCTTCATGGCAGCCACAAAAGAACAGCATCTAAACAAGCAAAAGTTTCAATCAGAATTGTTTGCAAGGATAACATGGCAAGATCTTATTAAGATCTTCAACATTTTGAAGACTTGCAGAGAGTGCACTCGTGCTGTTTTAAAAGGCTGTCCCAAAAAAAAAGTTGTTTTTTGAAAAAGCAGCATTTGCATAAGATTCTTTCACAACATTTCAATCGAGAAGCTATAAAGCAAAGTTCAAGGTTAAATTGAGGATTTGTTATTTTCGTTTCCTCCTTTTTTTTAATTTTACTTGCAAAGGCTTTTTTGTTTTAAAAGAAAACAATTTAAAATGGCGAACTTAATTCATCTTTGATTTCCTCATAAGTTTTTTGCGTATCTTCGCCACAGTTTTCTCTGGAATTGTGACTTTTTATGTAAAATCGTACGATAAAACACGTAAGCGCCAAACAAGTCTACCAAAACAGCCTGCCTAGCTAGGTCGACCGGTCAACAGATTGATCGTTTCATCCTCAAAATTCGACCTCAAAAACCGATAAAACAAATATTTTGTTATTCTTCACAATATGTCCCAGTCTATAAATTAGAGAACTCCACATTTTGCTGCCTGAGACATCCTCTGCTAGCGTATTTTCAGATTTCATATCCGCCCGATGCAGCAAACATAATCTCCAAAATCATGGCAAATGCAGACTTTTAGAAAGAGAAATCATGACAATTAAACATACAAGCAAAAAGATCATTACCTTTAAAAGACAAGACACAAAACAAAAATGTCAAACGACACAAAACACAGACAATTCGCAAAATGGCAACAAACTGCAGCTGGACGTAACTGTTACTACCTCTAGCCTCCCTATCGATAGGTGGCAGCTGATAAATATGTAGGACCCATATCGCAAAACGCTTACTTATAGAAATATTATATTTAATGCATGATTTTAAACAATATGTTTATTTTAAATTTATTTATTTATATGAAAACATTTTGTTTTTAAATTGCTGTTTCAACTTTACTTTAATTAGATTTTAAATTGCTTTTCAACTTTTTGCGCTGGTTCCCCACAAAAATTTAGTTTCAGAAAAATTGATATCAGTTAATTAAGTTTAATTAGCTTGTCATAATACATTACGACATATATATAAATATGTATTATTAAAAATAATGGCTTGCTATTATTCCATTTTCAAGTAAATATTAGACAAATTAAAGCATGTCTTCACAAATGACATGATATAGATATGTGGTTACAGAATGCTCCCCTTGCCTTTACTTTAGTGTCCTATCATAATGTATGCTTATGAAACGTCTGCTTTCACAAAAAAAATAAATAATTAGTACACGATGTTGCCTTAAAACTGTATTGTTTTTATTGACTTTCTTAAGTCTATGTTTTTGTGGCGTTTTATTGATGCCAGTGTTTCTAAAGTTTAGCTTTAATGCATCGACCGATTATTATAAAAGTCCTGATAAATATCCTGCATATTTAGCGCGAAAGTCCAAATCATCCTAGTTAGGCAACGGACTGTAATCAAATAAATAAATCCTTCATATTTACACAAGCTGGTTCTCATTCCGTTTTCATTGCATACAAGTTCTTGATGGAACCTCGTTGCATCTTGCTCACATTAAAATAATTGAAAAATTATTGGAATTATTGAAAGTAAAAGTTGAAAAATATTAGGTTTGCAGACCCAGGTGATTTGCAATTTATGGAGCGTCATGTTGGTTACATTTTGTCTTGGTTAGACATCTTATTGCAACGAAATGACGGATTTATTCAAAACGTTTAACGAGGAAGGCACTCAAAAACTTAATTTCGGATGAAGCAGGAATTCTAAAATTAAAACACACAATTTATCTTATTTTGAAAAGAAATAAACAATAGAAATAATGATAAATCGATTAACAGATCCATTACATCGTACAGAACATGCAGGCAATTTTAAAGATGCGGGTACAAACTCGGTTCCACTGCTCATTTTCAAAATAATTGCTGCAAAGAATAAATAACACAAATCGTACCAAGAAAAAGAGACTCGCATTAGCAGATTTCGGCAAAGAATTATGAGGGATAGGGTGGGAATTAAACACACGGTGGACGTGTCGATAATAAAAATGCTGTACACGCGAGTGAAGCATGATGTCGATCACATTATTGACAGCGGTGTTTGTCGGTGGCGCAACTCAAATTATTTGAAAAAAAAAGGTTTTTATTTCCATATACATAAGTAGCAACCCTTACGATATCTTTGCCATTCATCACACAAGAAGCACCTGAATTATAACTCTTAATCGGTCTAACCAATCATAACCGTTATCATCGCAATCCCAATTATTACAATTCGATTTGGAACAATTATAAAAATTCAATGTTTACATAAACACCGCTCAAAGGTTCGATGAACTAAATCCTGTTCAGAAGACACTGGACTTCTTCATGTGGACGACGCTGAGCACAGCAGAGGTAAGGCAGAGTAATCCACCAATGACTGCAAAGGCATATGACCAATTGAGGTCGGTTTTTTTGTAACCTCCGTAGACTGCCACTCCAATCAGGATGAAGAGCACTGCATTAGGGAAATGGATAATATGTAGTTACGGCTACTAGTTACTAGTTACACAAGTAAAAAAATTGCAATTATTAATAGGGTATTTGTAAATATATTTAAAGTTACTATGGTTAATTTAGTATACAATCGGTGTGATCCTATACATTTTTAAATCCCTTAAAAGTTACAACTAGCAGTGTCGTGGTCACTCTACTGCTTCACCATTAATTTTGATGACCAATAGAATTATTGGTCCACTTCTAAATCCCGCCCATCGTTAATCACCCACATACCTGCAGTGAAAGAAAGTCCACAGAACACCTTGATGAGGAAGGCTTTGCTGTAGCTGAGGTTATGAATAAACATGTAAACAAAGATGGCGACGCAGGAAGCTGAGAAAAAGATCAATCCAATCGTTATCATGGCCTGGGTAGCCCTCAGGGACTCATCTGCACAACAATTGAAGACATTGGTTTGTAAATCTACCCGAGTTGGGAAGGAATCTATTTAATCAAGACAAAAGTCAACAAATAGGACTGGAACTGCAATAATTATGTAGCGCTTAACAATTTCGTTGTTGGAAAATCATGCCCTTTCCTTGACTGGAGACTCAAACCAGATTGCGTAGGCGCTTTGCCAACGTCGTTGGAAATTTAGCGACATTTAAACACCGCTCTTGACCAATCTTAGTTTATTGATGAACCAGCGTGTTTCTATACATAGTTCTGATGAAGTGAGAATCAAGAATTACCTATCTTATTGATTGTTTGAGGTGAAGAATTGTTACAGGTAGCATGCATTAAATACTATCGTAGGAGAGGTCTGTAGAGTGGGTCCCATGTGCAGTATAATGGCTTTATATGAATGGTCAAGGTCAACCTTTGTCAGGAATGCTAATGAATCCATTTATACAAAGAAACTTTTTCTTTAATCACTAGGACTTAATCGTGCATACTTCAAACAAAAGCGCGTTCTCCAAAGAATTTTAGAGGTTTCAATTAATTCAATTACCATTTACATCATATTTACTGA
>MPNW01000683.1:33814-38814 GCA_011800805.1 Hirudo medicinalis | reverse complement strand
CCATTTCACATGCAAAGCCCTGCCCAGCTGACGTCTGATATGAAGATCTTCTACGTATATCCACCATCTGAGGTATGAACATCATCATCATCATCATCATCATCATCATCATCATCATCTTCTTCTTCTTCTTCTTCTTCTTCGTCGACATCAATGTCGTCATTAAATAATTAATAATGCTATAGCAACGACCTTTGGACTATGGCATGCCTTTGGAAGTCGAGCACACCATCAGCAAGGATGATTATGTCACCGACAGGATAATCAGCGAGATGGTGAGTCGTCGTGATGATGATCATTAAATTGTTGTGGTATTGATGATGATCCTCACGTCCCCACCCTTGAAGGAAAAACTCATCAAATTCTACTCAAATGATCCTGACTATCTCCCCAAGAAATTCAAAAAGTCCAACCTACCAGTGTATCTCAATAGGCTGAAGGTAGTTTGCACTTAGCATTGGCATTCATGACCTCTCATGACCTGTCCTAATTGCTTTATTCAACACGAGACACGACATGTCTAATGGCAGGCATTTGGTACCGAGTTATTATCGTGCAGCCATTGTTGTTAATATAAATATTAATGTTATAATTTACTTAAGCATTAATATTATGAGCATTGCAATAATTTATTTTGTATGGCTTGAGTCAAAGTGTGACTCATTCAATGATATAATGACTGATTTTTTCAGAATTGCCTCTCTCCCTTTTGTCCGAGCGGTTACCTTAGTGAGTCCATTGTCAAAGTGTTTGAGAATTTTTGAATGAAAGCTGGTCCTATTTTTGGTTTGATTTGTTACTTTAGTTGGGTTTGTCCCCATAGTTTGTCAGTTTAATCTTTTTATCATTGTTACGCATTAGTCAGTGCAGCTTAATTTGTGTATTTACGATGTGTTTGTGAGTTATTTTATGGCTCCTGAAGTCTTTGCATCTTTTGATAATCATGTTTGTCAATTGTTCAAAAAGTAATAAAACAGTTCACAACAAAAATTATTTGATATTTCCTCGTCAAAATCTTACTGAATAGGTATATTTAATAATTATTCAGTTGCTAAAACATCTTAAGCACTTAGCTCTAAATATCTATACTTTAAAATTTTATAGCAGTCAAGTGACTAGTCACATTTAGAACTGTTACGACAATGGGGATTCGCATTTTGGTGTCGGAGCGATTTATCAAATCCCGCTTGCTTAGCTTTTACAGGGTCCCACCCGAGCTATCAACCAATTTCCAGTATTGCTAGATGCGACGTTGGTGTAAAACAACACTTCTGGACAAAGGAGGTAGGTTCGCCTGGACCTGCGCGATCACCCGGGATGAACATCCGTGAATGGCGCATGGAATTTAGCTGTTTTGCTCGTTATTGATGCTTTTGTGAATCAAGCAGTATCAGAATAATTTGTTAGAATCGTAAGCTTCGTTCTCGACGTTCGAACGAACACTCTGGCTATTTAACGAATCCACATAAAATGAAAGATTTTTAAGTCAAGTTAATATTTTTAAAAAATTAGAATTGTTTTTTAAAGTCAAATATTTTGTAAAGTGTTTGTCGAATCTTTTACTCAAATTATGCGCCAGATTCGATGGTCCCTAATTTTTGAACGCGAAAAGGCAACTTATCGAAGACGTTGTTGATTGGCTGGCTTGGCTCTGCGCGATTTTCGAGGTTTTAGATCTGTAAACAAGTCCGGTTATCGAAATTTTCGAATAATTGTTCATCAAAATGAGCCATTACTCTGCTGGATTAAATCAGCGCGTATTGACAACTAGTGCGAACGGAAAAAATGCCCCCAAAAAGAAAAATCAAAACATCCAAGTCGTAGTCCGATGCAGGTTGGTATCCAACGTTTGTTTTTAGGCATCTATTTTTAACTCCAACAAAATGTTAAGCAAAAGCATTTTGTCATTATTTGATGTGAAATTCATTTAGGCAACATGCATAAATTTATCGGAAGTTATCGGATACAAGTGATGTTTAGTCAATCACATTACGTAATATTAAATTACTCAAATAGGAAGATACCGCATAATTGAATGTACACACAATTGCATCACAAATCGTCGACATGCTCTTAATAACTTTGCATTAGCATACAAGAGGTCTGAGTTATGGTGGCACTAGAACAAATTTTGCAATCAAACAATGCAGCACCTATTAGATGTTGTGCCAATGACGCTTTTTGAGCCACACTCATAAGAAGCCAATCAGGTCATTACTTGCACTTTATCAGGAAATGCCTCTTGGCAAAACCTAACAAAATTATTGATTTTTTCAAGACCGTTGAACTCCATTGAGAAGAGGTCGGGGGCTGTCAGCATCGTTGACGTCGTGCCAGAGAAGAAGGAAATCCTCGTGAGAGAGAAAGTCTTGCCGATCGGACCGACCAAGAGCTTCACCTTCGATAGAGTTTTTGGCACCCAGTCGAAGCAGATCGAGCTCTACAAGACCATTGTTCTTCCGATACTCAACGAAGTTTGGAAGGATACAACTGCACCATATTTGCGTGAGTGCTTAAATTCAATTCGACAGCCCTGCATTGTGATTTTATAGGTTTTCTGGATTTTATAAACTTTAGGTGGATTGATGTCTTTTCAGCTATGGACAGACAGGCACCGGTAAGACCTTCACAATGGAGGGCGAGAGGTCGGACGACCCGAGCATCTCCTGGGAGGACGACCCCCTGGCTGGCATCATACCCAGGGTCATGAATCAGCTCTTCACTGAATTGCAGGAGAGGGTAGGCTGTGCTAATGTTGCTGATCAATGCATTATGGTGATGACGGTTTCTTTGAACGTTTTACATATTTGATGAAATTCACATTTCAACACCGTCATAAAATTCGTTGTCATTTTCCAAAGTCCCGTGAATCCTTGCGGGTCAAACGCACAGCCCGTCATGGCCTGCACCGACCGTAACCCTCCCGACTTTATGCTTTAGGGCAGTGACTACACAGTGTACGTGTCCTTCCTGGAGATATACAACGAGGAACTCATCGATCTCCTCGGGGCTGACTCGGCAGAAAACCCAAAGCTCAACATTTACGAGGACTCTTCGAAGAAGGTTGAACAGAAAGTTCCAATCATGAATTTATGACGTTATTAAAATTGCTGGGACACTTGATGCTGCATGTAGCTTCTGTTTTATGAATGTTATTTAATTATGAATTATAATTAAATAATGAATTATGAATAAAGAATGAATTATAATTAAATTATTACTTAATTTATTTATTATTTTATTTTATATTATACAAATTTTATTTAATCATAAATGTTACAATTCAACATCGAATTGATTGGAATCACAAACTCAATTAACCATCCAACGACAGGGTGCCTGCATCATCAGCGGACTCACAGAGGCCACCGTGATCAACAAGGACGAGGTTTATCAAATCCTGCAGCAGGGGGCAGCGAGAAGAAGGACAGCGGCCACACTCATGAACGCTCATTCGAGGTAAACGTCGACGACATCGCGTGTTGATACATTGTCGATACCACTGCATCAATGTTTGGATTTATCGAAATTTGTTGTAAATTTATCGAGCTTGGATTTAAGTTATGTTAAGTTTATTACATTTGCATCGTCGATTGTATCGTCTGCACGATTTATCACTCGCTCGTCTGTCTTTCGCAGTCGTTCGCACACCCTGTTCATGGTGACGATAAAGACCAAGGAGAACTCCCTCAAGGAGTTCGTGAAGATCGGGAAGTTCAACCTGGTGGGTGTTTCGCGTCGCGTTATCGACTGTTAAACTGTTATCAGTTATTAAAAATTATTACTGTTATCAATTATTATTATTACTGTTATTAATTAATATTACTGTTGTCAGCTACTGATTGCAACTGCTAGTTGATTGATCATGTATGTTTTGCTGTGATGACATATTTGGTTGGCCATTTATCAAGTGGTCCTCTCGAATCCAACCATCATTGATTGACAACTTGAGATTTGAGTTAATTATCAATCGTTCTCGTCCGTTTTCAGGTCGATTTGGCTGGAAGCGAGTGCATCGGGAGGTCGGGAGCCCACGACAAGGCGGCCAGAGAGGCAGGGAGCATCAACCAAAGCCTCCTGACCTTGGGCAGGGTGATCACGGCCCTTGTGGAGCACAAGTCGCACGTGCCTTACAGGTCAGATCTTAGGGCTTTGCATTAGCAAGTCGTCATGCAGTTTACTGCATGGATATTTGTTAGAACATTTTGATAATTGTGTTCTATCTAGCCTTGCGACATTTATACATTTCAATGATAGATATCACACATTTGCCATAGTTTTGTCATATCATGTATCCGTTATCGTCGTGCAATTCATCGCAGGGAGAGTAAACTCACACGTCTGCTTCAAGACTCTCTGGGCGGGAGGACCAAGACCTCGATCATCGCCACCATCTCCCCCGCTTCCAGCAACTTGGAGGTAAGTTGGTCTTCGTGCTCATTGGATTAAAATTCGCGGCACGTCGTCGAAAAGCTTTCGTGAATTCCAAATCAATTAAAATCGCACCAAAACGAATGCCTTGCCGTCCGTCCACCACTCGACTTTAAAGCGATGTCCTAATTAGCCGATTAACATATTATAATTACAGCCGAATAATGCAGTGGTCGATTACAATGAAGCTAATAATGTAATTATTATTCATTACGCATTCCCAGGAGACACTGAGCACATTGGATTATGCATTCAGGGCCAGGAACATCACAAACAAACCTGAGATCAATCAGAAGCTGAGCGAAGAGGCTTTAGTGAAGGTGATTGGAAATTGGTTAATAAATAGATAAAAATAATAATAATGATGATGATAATGATAATAATAATAATAATAATGATGATAATAATAATAGGTAAAAGTAAGAGTACTGGTTGGGTAATTAATTATTCATGAGTATTCAATTATTCATCAAAAGCAGTGGAATGCAAACATCTAATCAACTTCAGCTTATTAGCCTTCAAAGGCCTGCAGATGAGATGTTTTGAATAAGCCAGATTTTTCTTTTTTT
>MPNW01000683.1:10217-33675 GCA_011800805.1 Hirudo medicinalis | reverse complement strand
AATTATTCATGAGTATTCAATTATTCATCAAAAGCAGTGGAATGCAAACATCTAATCAACTTCAGCTTATTAGCCTTCAAAGGCCTGCAGATGAGATGTTTTGAATAAGCCAGATTTTTCTTTTTTTCTCATAAATTATGATACAATAATCCAGCTGGTGAAAATTACACTCCTACCACATTAATGTTGTATTTGTATTTAGCCGATCTTCCGAATGCCTCACGTGTCCGAACGGGCTGCGAAGGCACTTTTTAATCTATGCTACCATTTATGTGGCACCCCCACCCGAGGGCACTCCCTGGCAGTGCGGGCTGGGTTGAGAACACGGTGCACTACGACCGTCGCTATTACGACCTCGTGCAGGAACACCACGGCCCATGCTGCAAACGTTGTCATTTAATAAATCCGAGAATATGCAGATGTTAAAAAATGATCATCTCATTTATTTCATTAATATTGTTGGTCAATCGATGCAGGAATATGCAGAAGAGATTCAGAAACTGCACAGAGATCTGAAGGCTTCCAGGGAAAAGAACGGCATCTACCTCACCGAGGACAGCTACAGGTGCGCACATCTATTCTTACCCACCGATACTGAGCTGCCCAAGAATGTTTTGCAGTTCAACGTAGTTCGCTTGGTCGGCAACAATCCTGGCTCCGCTTGATTTTAAGTGCTTCATTAACACCAGATCGTTCGCACGAGCTGCAATAGGGGGTGTAGTCCCAAGGAAAGCTGTAATGCTGCTATAATCCGACCGACAATGATGATGATGATGATGATAATTAACACCAACTGATGTACTCACAGTTCTATGGTGACAGAAGCGAAAGACTTGAAAGAGAAGAACGGAACGTTGACTCAGGAGATCACGGAGGTCGGATTCATGAATTTGTGTGGTCATAGATTGACAAATAATAATAATAATAACGATAATAAACAAATAAATAAATACGATAATAATTAAGACGACTCGTTACGTTGCACTATAGTGAATTTAACCGATAATCACCTAACCGATTCTCAGCTGAACGAACTGCTCGGCGAGACAAAGCGAGACCTCGCTTCCACCTCTCTGAGACTGTCCTCCACAGCCTCCGAGCTCGAGAAGACCTGCCAAGTTCTGAGCAGCACAAAGAAGGAGCTGGAGGAAACTCGCTACAAGAAGATGGAGCTCGAGTACATCTCCACGTCCAACCTCCACGTTCACAACGTCCTGAATGACCAGGCCAATAAGGTTGACATGGAATTTGTTATAAATTATTGTTATTATTTTTTTTTTATTTAGCCAATTTTTGAGTGCCTCGTGTATCCAAAGGGGATGTGAAAGCACTTTTTAATCTCTCTAACATTTATATGGTGCCCCTACCCCAGGGTGCTCCCTGGCACCCTGCAGGCTGGGTTGAGAACACGGTGCACTACGACCGTGTGCAGGAATGCGACCCGTTAGGCCAACCTGCATGCCATTATTTCCTATTAGTATTTTCGTTATTAGTCGTTAGTTTTATTATTATTGTTATTGTTGTTGTTAACATTATTCATTAATGCTGTGATTGATTATTATAAAAGATATTATAATCAATCAAGTGATGTAAATATAAGGTCACAAGGTTCCTTAAAATGCTCAGATTCTGAACGTGGCCAACGATGCAGTGTCGGACGGTGAAGGACTTCATTTAAAGTTAGATCGACTGAAGTCAGTCGAGGAGAAGAACAAGCCCATCATGAGTGGGTTCAAATCCTGCTTCGAGCAGTGGATCGGTGACGTGAGAGCAGATGTGGAAGACACGAACAGCAAACAACTCGAGTTCTTGAGCTCAATGCATGAGTTCCTAGGTTGGACGATTAAACATTCATAAAACAATAATATACAAGAAATAACGTTACTCCAAAAACATTGCCATTCTGACTTATTTTTAATTATCAAAATATTAAGTTATAAAAAACGACAATCACTTAACGACTAACTAACATCAACGATGATCATGTCGACTCCTCGCAGATGCAAACGTGGAAAGAGTGAAGAACATAACGAGCGACAAACTCTCGATCCTCGTCGAAGACGTCCGGAAGGATGTGGTCGGCCTCGAACTGGCCTTCAAGAGGCTCGAGTACGGCCTGAACAAAACTGCGGATCAGATCGAAAGCTCCACAGTTTCGATGGCCGTCAGTTTCGTTAATCGATCATGTTACTTTTTTTTTTAACTAATATTGCCATAATGATCTGGTCGTGTAAATTGTTGCCAATCTTTCTATTTTATTAATTTAAATATTAATTAAATTAATATAAATATATAATAAATTAATATTAAATAACAGCTTTAATAATAGCCTTGAACTCCTTTGATGTGACTTCAATTCTCAAGCAGTGACCGATGTCATCATCTATTGAATGTCTTAAATTGATTTCCAGACAGAAGAAGAGAAGAATGTGGAATCGTTCATGGAGGCGATGATGGATTTGTTGACCAACGGAATGAAGGGGGCGGTCGATTGCGCCCTCGAAGGGTTCGGCGAACTGAAGGACAGACTCAACGAACAGGTACGTTTCGCGCCGAGTCGACGACGGCCAAGAAGATTCGTTTTAAGTTAAGTTCTACGATTAATTTTTCACTCGACAGAGAATCGCCGAGCTTTCGAATTTCGGGGAATTCACCTCAAAGATGCAAAACACTCTTAAGGAATTTGTCAGCATGGCAGAGATTTTGAATCGGGGGCAGCAAGAGGTCGTCATGAAATCGAGACAGCTGATTGGTCAGAGGAAAAAAATGATAGGGGAATACAGGGCTGTGAGTAGCAGTGTTGACGGACTTATGACGATGTGATGTTGTGTTAGATGACTGATGATAAATTGCCTTCCAGCAAGTTATGGCCATGTTTGACAAAATGGAAGAGACGGATGGATGCATGGAAGGATTGGTGAACGAAGGAGAGTTGGAAAGGAATAAGAATTTCCAGCACTGTATGAGGTTGGCGTCAAGAATATGTTGATTAAATTCAAATCTATGAAGGTTTTTTTTAAAATACCATTTCATTTATTCATAAATTATAGGAATAGCAGATTTCATTTTGAATTAAAACAAATTAGCCAGTGATTTTAATTCTTTTTAATTTTAAATATTTTAACCAATTTTTGTCTGCAGTACAGGAGAGGCTTTGATGAAAGAGGTGAACGAGAGCAAGTCGAGGATCGAATTCATTCACGAGGCTCATCACACCGAAAACATCGACAAGGTCGACTCCATCGTGACCTCCGTCGAGCAGAAGAACAGCTTCAACGAACTGAGCGACAATCTCGAGAAGTTCTGTTCGAGATCGACCAAGGTGGGCTTTGTCGTTTTTGTCGTAATCGAGGAGCTCTGTGTGGCGTTCATTTTAACATCGAAGCATTGCGTTGGCAGGTTTACCAGAGTCACTCTGAGCTCATCAGGGAGTGTACCACGGTCGTCAAAAAACAAGTCACCGAAACCACCAGAGGATTTTGCTCAAAGTCTCAGGTTGGTCCTGCAACGGTTGCTTTTGGTCTTCTTATATTGGTTGTTTAGACCTTACAAAACCTTACCTTATTCAGAAATCGTTTAAATTTTTAATAAATTTATTCTGCAGGACCTCAAGGATCTCGTTGAGGATGGAGTGGAAGAAATCCAGGAGGATCAAACTGAAAAGTCGAACGAATTGGAGTCAATGGTAAAGGAGGAGCAGAGAAAGGTCCTGGAGAACATGGATTCAATCAGGTCCTGGAACGAGGGATGCACGAAAGTCCTCGAAGAGAAGGTCGGCAGTGTCAACAACTTCATCGATGGGGAGCTCTTGAGAGACGTGCCTACGGGTAATTGTCATGATTTCACACACTTTCTTAAATTCTTGGTGACATGTATTTAGTAATTTTAATTAGTTTATAATTAGTTTATTAATTAATTTATTTATTAATTTAAGAGGTGCTGTAATAGCGTGTAATTGGTCCGGATTTTGTTTCAGGGAACACGCCCAAGAGGAAGATGAGGGACTACCCGAAGGATCTTGCAAAGAAGAGGAAGTTCAACGAACTTAGAGCAGAATTCAAGACTAAATTTTATGCTAATGAAGCATGGAACATGGCCATCCCTGATGGGGATGACGAGGAAGAGGATGGCGTCGAAGCAGTTATTGGCGAGACCCCTCTGACAGATAGGAAGTTGCATCGGTCAGATGAATCCATAGCTTCGATCGCCTCGTCCGACATATCTCAACAGTCTTCATCTTCTCAGGTTTATAAATTTTTGAGTACTTACTGTCCCTTCTGCTGATTATTTCTTAAAGTTTTAACGATTGGTTTCATTTTCAAGTCGAAAAACAAGGAAAACGTCATACCGCAGCCCTCCGTGATAAACAAGGAGATCAGACGCCCGAGAACAGAGAATTCCTCCGTTGTTAACAGACTCAAAGTGTCCCGATGAATGCCTTTTCCTTGTGGGACGTCGTCTCTTGATTGATTTAATTTTGACTGTTTTGGTTCAGACAAATACGGTGTCGAATATGTAGCTGTTCGAGGAGTGCAATTGTTTGAAGAAATTATCCCCTAATTTATAATTATCCTCTGATTAAGGACTTTTAGAAATAGTTGTAGCTTTGGATGCATGCTTGGTGGTCATGGCAAATCACTTGCCTTGCTCAGCCACTTTCTAGATGCTTGTTTTGGTTAGCCAGGGGAATTTGTGGTTTTTGGTATGAGTAATTCAAGTATCGACTGTAATACAGTTGAGTCCAAAAGACCAAAGACTCACATTCAGTAACCGGCTGCAACATGCGTCTTCTGTGTTGCCGTCAGGGAAATAGGGACGAATATAGCAATTCCGTGGTGCACACGGTTTTTTAAAGCATTGATTTTACAATCGCGATTTGTTTTTTGCTTTGTCATTAATGACCTAAATATTCTCTACAAAGACGAGGTTAGTTATAGAGGTTGGTTCGTCCGATGTTGGAGTTTATAATGTCCAATTTTTGGGAAAACTTTGGAAACAGATTTGCAGAGGCAGATTTAGAAACTGAATTACTCGACACTTTCTGCGAATATTTAGCACATCTTAAAGCAGACGCAAACCGGTGTTGCGGCGTTTTCACCACGAAGATTATTAGCCGGGCGATCAACTCCATCGAACTGTTTTCCTAGATTGTTTTTGTTGACCATAAAGCAATTACAAGATAAATTTAAATTATAAAATAAATTCATACTGAATAATTGCCGTACAATGCAAAATCGACTTCAGCGCGGTGATAAGGCAAAACTAACGAGGAACAGAGTGACATTGCAAGTAGTTAAAGAATACCAAAGATATTAACTGATGTCTCACAGCAATGCTTCACAACAAAATTATTAATTGGATTGACTCAATCACTTTTTTAGAGTGACCTTCCTTATCTTTCTACCATGAAGGCTGAGGCTGACGTTTGGATTGGGCAGAAGCGGTAATGTTGGCTGTTTGTAGATCAACTCAAAGCGACCAGTGCCACAGTTTTTGTCCGTTCTTCTGTCAAGCACCACTGCAAATACATCTGGAAAAGATTACTAACTGAGCTCCGTTAAGATACTTATTGTTCTAATTACAATTACTAATTAATTAATAAATTATTTAATTTATGTTGTTATATATTACGAGCAATAATTAGAATGACTACTTCGTGGAACATCACCTTTCAACATGTCCTCCATGACTCCGTCCACAAGAACGGATGTTGCCCGGGTGTTCTTGGCCATGCTCGGGCTAGAATTTATCTCCAGCAACCAAGGCTTCAGATTTTCTGTGATCATGAAGTCAGCACCATAAAGTTCAAAGGAACCCTGTGATGGTTACATCAATAATGCTGTGCTTGATTAATTTTTAAATCAAATTATTTTTAATTTTTAAAATGACTGAAATGATCCTGCTGGGGTTCTTCTCACCTTTCTGCACTCCACATGTTCTTGAGTGCAGAGGAGTGAACAGAGGATTGCATGCTTCATCTCTGGCACGACATACTCTGTCCATACTCTGCCATGCCCATTCCTTCTGGATGAGATTATTCATGACTAATGTTTAAATGTGTCAATAAGTTATGTATTAATAAGTTATATGTTATGAGTGTGAAGTATAGGCTGTGACTATTTACATAGAATCTACACCATACGTAGACAACAAGTATTAATTTATGGTGGTTGAAATGGGCCTATCCCACTTGAGATATTCCTGGAATTGGTCGCTAGTCCACATGTTGTCCTCTGGGAGATTTCTTGATCTCTCTGGATCTGGAGAGAAATGCTTTTGAACCGAGTTGTTGGAGAGATGAACTGAGCTGGAAGGGCAATGATGATGTTGGTGAATATGATGATCGATAACGATGGTATTGAAAAGTGATTAAGTGAAATATGATAATTTAAATTTAGAAAAACTTGACTTGGCTTAAACCATTTTAAACCATTAAACCATCTTAAACCTTAAACCATTTTGACCAGAGTTATTATTGAGACAGGTATTATCAACATTTTAAAGACAAATGTAACCCAACAATGAAAACATACACATGGAAGTCGTCCAGAGTAAATTCTCTGGAACAAAACCTGAGATAACAATCAAGGTAAAACCACACTGTGAGTGGATTCCAATCCGTCACCAGGAACCACTGACGGACGTCAAACTTCGTCCTGTACACCAGCAAGGGACGCTCTAAAATGAAAAGCAGACGAATTCACGTCGTTGGCCGACAATTATTGATAAATTAATCGATTACTTAGTAAATTATTTAGTCGATAATTATTTATAAGTTAATATGTATTTATAAGTTAATATGTATTTATATGTTAATATGTATTTATATGTTAATATGTATTTATATGTTAATATGTATTTATATGTTAATACGTATTCATATGTTAATATGTTTTATTTTTTTTGCATTGTTGTAAATCAGTATTTTTACTGTTTTATCCATTGCAGTGCATAAGTATTTCATAACTTAGCCCTTAACATTGTTTGCTTTCGACATCACTGTCACATATCTTCGTTAGTGGTGCTTTTGCCAAAAAATAATAAATAATTATCATTAATAATTCTGTAATCTCAAAATATTGCAATCTCACCAATGTACTTCTGCACGACAAACTGACCGTCCGACAGAGCAGCAGCGGCCATGATCTCGTTGAACTTGTCAGAGCATTGGATGCCTGCCAACATTGGAGATCAAAATCCTGCCTTATTATTATTATTGTTATTATTATTATTATTATTATTATTATTATTATCAATTAAGATATATTTATTGGTATATTTTATTTTGTAACAATCAATTAACAAATGCCTTTAATTTTAATAAATCCGACATTATTAATGAGTTTATCAAGACGGCTTCTTCAAGGAATTATCACCATCATCATCATCAGCAGCAGCAGCAGTAGCATCATCATCATCGTCGTCATCATCATCATCACCATCATTAAGACCTCGGCCTCTAGACTTGGCTCCTGGTTTGATAATCCAAACATTCCTGCTGCCCTCCATCTCAAACTGAGGACAATACTTCCTCATCATCATCAGCACCCTCCTGCAATCAGAGCCGGTCGAAGGGCACGACTCCATGTCCCTTTCGCCCCTGTTTTTTTGAGAGCAGAATTTTATTTAATATTTTATAATTTAAAATAATTTATTTATATGTTTTAAAATAATTTATTCATGTGTTTTAAAATAATTTCTTTATATGTTTTAAAATGAATATTTGAAATAAATATTATATTATTAGCACTCATCATTATGTCATCATGTCGTCATGATTGTTTTGTGACTGCTCACTTAACATAAGCCGACGACCATTCCATGAACTCATTCCAGGATATCATGGAACAACCACTCTGCAAGAAGTTATTTCCACTTTAAGATTGAGGTAATTGCATTATTTAAATATTTTTATATTTTTATGTATTAATATTTAAAATATTTATATATTCATATTTAGATAGTCGTATTAACATATTTAGATATTCATATTAACATATTCAGATATTCACATTTAGATATTCATATTAACATATTTAAATATTCATATTAACATATTCAGATATTCACATTTAGATTTTCGTATTATCGTATTTAAATATTCATATTAACATATTCAGATATTCACATTTAGATATTCGTATTAACGTATTTAAATATTCATATTAACATATTTAGATATTCATACGATACATAATTAAGTATTTTAATGTATTCACAATATGATGATAAATGCAAAACATGCCAATTCATAGCATATGAACATTATCATTGTACTACATACATTATGAATGTTTATTCATTTCCAACTAACACCATTGTTGGCATCACTCAAGTCCTTAACATCAGCAGCCATGTTTCTAAGTCTGCTGTTGCCAAGGAGCTTCCCATTCCTGGGTTCGACTGGATTCGAAGGGGGGTCAAGGACATCCAGGTCATCATTTTCTCTGAACCTGATGAACTCCTGACATTTTTCCAATGCAAACTTCAAAGCTTCAACTGGAATGAGGTCGTGCAGAGGCGGAGTTGGCGGAGGTTCAGATCCGAGACTTTCGTCTTTGGAGACGACCGGATCCTGTTTTGAATCCAGTTCGCTGGAATGGGTTTGGTCGATGCTGTCGTGCGAGCTTCGCTCGAGACCGTCATCGTTGACCTTTTTGTCGTCGGTGCCGAGATTGCACGAACCTTCCACGTCGTCCGTCGTGGCTTTCACCGGTCGATCCCGACTTGAAGCCACCGTCGATGACGTCTGTTAAAAGATTTTGGGAAATATTTTTTGGGAATGTGTTGTGTTGGAAGATATTTCAATAATTTATAACTTATATTGCAAATTTAGAAAGTTCTAAATGATAAATTATGAGATTGATTGTCAAGAATGAGCTTTTCCCCAGCTCTTCACCTCATTCTTGTTTGGACTTCTGCGAGCACTCCTCACCACCCTCAACATTGGAACGAGAAGCTCGACACCCTCTTTTCTGCTTCCTCTTGAGCTGCAAAAGATACGAGCATTTACTCAAAAGATCCTCCAATTATTTTGCTAATTAAGTAGCTTGAGTAAGAAAATAAAATCAATATAAAGAAATAGCATAATAGACGATTAATGTTTGAAAGTTCTCCCATTGTGAAGGTCCGACTAAGGACATAAATAATAATAACAACAATAACAATGACAATGACAATGACAATGACAATGGCAATAACAATCACAATCACAATCACAATAACAACAACAACAATAATAATAATAATAGTTAATTTATAATGCGCCATTTGCATAGCGTCAGAGGCCTCAATAAGACTTTCAAACCTTGAAAAGGCAGACGACAAGCGAGAGCTTCTTTTATTCCCAGAACAAGCTCCACCCATCACCACCTCCAGCTTGCTTTGCTTTGCCAAGTAGTGTTTCAACATGCAACAGCAGGACGTCAGCCGGAAATCATCTTGAACGACGCATGCAAATGTAATCAGTATTTGTAAGTAAGTAAGTTTATTTATATAGCGCCATAAGCGTGGGCATCAGGGGAGCTTGGTCCAAGCCGGCTCCCGGGGGCGCTTTGTGGTGGTGCAAGCTGGGTTTCGAACAGGACACGTAACGACCTTTTACTGTCGTTCGCAGGAACGCTACCCTCTGAGCTAACTTGCACCCCTGCACGGTTAGATAAACTGGTCGTCGACCATTATTTTCAATGTTTACTTTATGTCCTACTAAATAATCTCACGTGATGACCTCTGAAAGCTTCCTTTTCTTCATCGTTGGCGAGATTGTAACACCTCGGATAGAAGGTGTTTGGGTCGCAATGCATGAACCATGGGACGTTCTTCATATTGTGGCAAAGGCCAGCCTAGCGAGAAAATATCTTGGTTGCACGACGATTCGATGATGCGCGAACGAATCTAACGATGTAAATAAAAATGTAATGATGTAAACGATGTGTAAATAAGGTTAGGGTTAGGAAATGAAATGAAATGGGTCTCGTGTTAAGAGCGCAGGTACAAGATATTGGAAGGGTATTGATAAATTTATTAAATATTTGTAAGGGGTCCACCAAGAGGGTCATCCATCAATGGCCAACCTTGGTCGTGAAGTTGCTGGACTTCGCAAAGTGGTTGACCAGCTGGCCTGTTCGGGTGGTGTGGCTGGCCACGTCGACTGCCTTCACGCTGAAGACCAAAGAAGGCATCGAGTTCCTGACTACCTGAGACTAATTGCACAACAACTGAATATGTAGTCGTTACATTACCACAATCATCGTCGACAAAGTATTGACAGCGACAATCACCATCATGGTTATCAATTCGGGATTTTTTTCATCGGATAGATGGTCCGAAGCAGTTTCCAGTCCTTCTGCCAATGCAACAACACCAGAATTACATTATCATTAGTTTGTGCAGTCTGTAAGATATTATATTATAGATATAAAATATCTGTAAAATATTACCCTACTTTACGACGTTACAATAACAATAACATTCTCGAGCGACGGTAAGATTTCGAACCACTTTTTGGCGTCATCGAGGGCAACTTCTCAACCCAACCTCTCCTCCTCAGAGACGACCTCAAACTTGGATAAGGTCCTATTATCGTGAAGATCTTTTTGCTCTGAAGAAATTGAATTTCATGAAAACCAATGATTTGCTGAAGAGATGACCCCAGACAAGCAAACCTTCATGGCTCTCTCTGCCTCCTGCCTTGCCCTCTGCTCCAGATCGATGGAAAGCATTCCATCATCGATTGTCGACCTCATGGCCAAGTCGTAAATGGACTTCTTGCGCTGTTGGAGGTTTGTTGGGGACACCCTTACTGGAGAATGTAATCAACATGAATTAATGAATAAAATTATATAATTTCTACCAGATTAACAAGGTAAAATATAATAAAGTAATAGAAATGAAATAGATAAATTTTTAAATAAATAGGAAAATGTACAGAATTAATACGGTCACAGTACTTAAAATGTACAGAATTAATATGGTCATAGTACTTAAAATGTACAGAATTAATATGGTCATAGTATTTAAAATGTACAGAATTAATATGGTCATATTACTTAAAATGTATAGAATTAATATGGTCATAGTACTTAAAATGTACAGAATTAATATGGTCATAGTACTTAAAATGTATAGAATTAATATGGTCATAGTACTTAAAATGTATAGAATTAATATGGTCATAGTACTTAAAATGTACAGAATTAATATGGTCATAGTACTTAAAATGTACAGAATTAATATGGTCATAGTACTTAAAATGTACAGAATTAATATGGACACAGTACTTAAAATGTACAGAATTAATATGGTCATAGTACTTAAAATGTATAGAATTAATATGGTCATAGTACTTAAAATGTACAGAATTAATATGGTCATAGTACTTAAAATGTACAGAATTAATATGGACACAGTACTTAAAATGTACAGAATTAATATGGTCATAGTATTTAAAATGTACAGAATTAATATGATCATAGTACTTAAAATCAACAGATAATGTAATCTACATTGAGTAATTAAAATCATTTCAAACAACATACTATGCTAATGACACTGCAAATGGTTTTCCACGAATAACATTTGAATTATTTATGTTAATGAGATGTTTTGAGATGATAAGCAGTACTATCTAATACTAATGACTGACATGCTAGATTGGAGTCAAAAGACCTGGAGAGAGCTGGTTGCTGCTTTGACATTGCCATGTTAGGTCTCAGCAATAGAGAGGCAGACTTTGAAAAATTCTTTTTCTTATTATTACTGTTTTCAAGATTGCCTATGATATGATTATGATTATGATTGTGATTGTGTACTTTATTTGTGAGGCTTGTACAATTCAAGGCTATGTTATTCGAGTCTGTGTTTGTTGGAGCTGGCTCCTTATCCTCGTCATTGTTGCTATTGTCAGAGTTGTTTTTGTTAGGGCTCTGCTTGTCCCTGCATCCCTTTTGGTTGCTTGGCAAGACTTTGTTTTGACAGCTGATGAAGGTAGAAGTGAGTTTTTCTGGAAAGATCTGAGCATCTGTTTTCGTAAGTGATGGAGATGTTCCTTGTTCTGTAACTAAAGATGAGTTATTTTCCTAATACTAGTGATTGAATTCAGGTGATTGATTCTCAGTATCAGAGAAATGTTGAATAGGCTCACTGTTGGCCGACAACAATATAGCGGCATTTATGGATCGCTGCCTCAGCCATCTGGCAGTCTGGACCCTCACTTGATTCAATCTTTTTGAATCTTCATCGCGGACCCCTTTTACGAACGATAACTTAAAATGCTTTACATTACATTTTGACGCTAATAATAGAAAAGTATCGTCAGTACGTGCAACAAACATATCGGTGTCGGTGATGTGGTCATAGCACAAAAATACTAAATACCAAATAACCTGCACAAAGCACAGTTAAATGAAGGGCCTACCTGAGTCGCCCATTTCGCTAAAGCCAGTAGATCTCACCAAGATCAACAACTCATCAGAATTCATCCACGTGTCTAACAAGTGCCTCCCGCCGGCAATGACGCCATCGTTACCATAGCTACGTACAAGCGAGGTCTTGGAAGCTCATATAAATAGACACGCACCTGGCGATTCCCGCCTGACCATTTCGCGAATTCACCGTATCCTGGAGACCACGCTAAACGCACATTTTGGCACAGCCATCTCCCCAGCACTCTAAAATAGGATACTAAGCCTGTCATCACTCGTCAACCATCCCTAACAAAAATTAACGCACGACACGCTCCCTGCAGGATTTTGCAAATACCAAAACACAGAAAGTATCCTAAAAAGGCTCGATTTATTCTTTTTATTTCCAACATCGAATTGTCAACGCAAAAAAAATGGCATGAAGGCCCTGGACATGCTCCTTATTTCATCCATTAAGGAAGGCATCTGAAGATATTAGGCTTTACATTAAAAACTGTCTTAAAGTGGATTTAATTGTGATTTGCACTGAGTACATCAAACAGAAATTATATACATATATATTCATGTAACAGCTGCTGACTCCATCCATACATGTGGATCTTTATCACATGAAATAAATAATGACACACCACTAACTGTGCTTCCTCATAACCAAATATTTCAACCAACCAAGCAACAGGATTCAAGCTTCTTTGTTTCCCTTGGGCTTAACACTGGTAAAGACTCCTGCTTCTCTCATCCTGATGTAGTCCTTCTGAGCATCATATGTCCTGCAGGATTAAACCAGTTTATTAAAAATCATTAATTAGTAATCTTAGTATTTCTTGAATAGATAATGCAATTTTACCCTAAAAATAAAATCATGGCACCAATAATGGTCTTCAAAAGGTTTGTTGTGTCTGCTAATGTCTAAAAAATAATATAAATTTCCCTAACCAGTGAAAAGTCACTCTCAAAGACTCAAATATATGCTTGTCAAGATACCAATCATTGCTGAGTTTTTAAGTTATTAAGTTGAATATTAACCTGTAGAACTCTTCATGCTTCTGCTTTCTTTTGTCAGTGTAGAGAAACTTTGCTGTTGTGACCACAATAACAGCAGTGGCAATCATTCCCACAAAGTGAAACTTGACCTTCCTCCTCAAGAATCCTCTCAGCAATGGTTTCTCGGCTGCAGATGCCATGTTTCTGTCTGTTAATTGTTCAAAGCGATATTTAAAAACAACAAGAGCTCAAACTTTCGTTCTCGGTGGAAAATGGCCACTCAAATGGTCTTCACTAAACATATTAACGCTTATAGAAAAAAAAACAAATATGTTGTAAAAAAAATCAACAAAATCTTCAAATTCAGGCTATTAAATAACCTCGATAAAAATAGAATCACTGCGGCCGAAACTCACCAAGCGAAAACGACCTTCAGGAATTGTTTTAGTTTTGGTAAGAGTCAATCTGTAATGGAGTATGAGCAACAATTTCTTAATTTTTAGAATTTATAAATTAGATTTATTTATTATAATAAAAAGTTTTTGATATCATAGCATTTATTTTTAGAAAAATAATTTGGTGTATTACACAATTCGATCTAGCGTTAAAAAAATTAATTTGTTTATTATGCATCGGAATCTGAAAAACTTTATTAACTTTGTTAATGAAATACTTATTAGTAACAATAATTGAAAAATAAGTTTGTTTTTGATTACAAATTTCTATGTCTAACGACTGTCCAAATTTGGAATCCGCCATTGCTTTGTCGGATATTTTTCTACTCTTTAATTATCAAAGTTAATGTGAGTTAGTTGAAATCCATGATAAACTGCTCATTAAACGTATGTGGACGATCATTTTGGGTTAAAAACCCTATAAAGCGCATCATGAATTCGATTCGGCACCACTTTTTATGAAGCGCTTACTTTATGTTTTTACCTTTTTACCGAAAGTGGAAAGGTGAGCCTGCATTATACAACCTAATTTTTTTTGCTTGTCACTTCCAGCGATCTCTCATGATATCTCGCTCATAGAAAAGCATTTATCCACTGCATAGAAATAAAGTGATTGCGGTATGGCAGAAGACGGTGCAGGGCAGGATTTGCCCCAAGAATATGTTCTCATCTGCCAGCCCCAAGCAGCAGACGGAGACAAAAACTTGGTGCAATCCATTCTCATGGGAGAAAATGGGGATTACAAAATTCTGCCAGAAAACCAGTTTTTGATAAAACAGGAAGCCACTGGGGACGAATATGACTTGTTATCTGAAGTTTCCTACACATTCAATCCGTTAGTAAATTAAATTAAAACTGGAAATTTTGTGGTCCATTTCAAATGTCATAAATATCTGGATTGCCGCTAATCTTCATTAGCACCATAAAAAATTGCTACCACTCTTCAAATTGTAAAGAAATGTTCAGTCTTTTGTTTTGAAATGTACTAAGGTGTGAACAGTGCTACACTCAGGATGACCGCCCGAGTCTCAGGCTGCATTTGATGACCCAGCATAGTGTAACACTGGAACAGAGCATACAATTGGAGGGTCACATCTTGGGTAATGCTCCTAGGCCAAATGAAGGTAGGGACCAAGGTCGAAAAGTCTTCACCTGCCATGTGTGTAGCAAGAAGTTTAACCAGAGCTGTAATCTCAAAACACACATGAGGATACATACAGGCGAACGACCCTTTGAGTGTCCAGAGTGTGGCCGATTTTTCACCAACAAGGTCAACTTACAGACCCACATGCGAACCCATACCGGAGAGAAACCGTTTGTCTGTGTCGTCTGCTCGACCCAGTTCACACAGGTTTGTCATTTTGAAGGCATGAAATATTTTAAGCCAACCCGTCCAATAGATGAACTGCTCGTTGTAAGGTCCTTAATTATTAATTACAGGACTTAATTTAGACATTTGCATAAATTTTCTGTAGTTTTTAACCCGATAACTAAGCCATTCAACATCTAAGAGGACAGAGATTCACCATCCGCAATTCTTTCAGGTGAGCAGCCTTAAGGTGCACATGCGTTCTCATACGGGCGAGCGTCCCTATTTGTGCCGGACGTGCTTCAGGGGCTTCACCAAGTCGTCGGACCTAAACAGACACATGAAGACCCACCTCGACCAGCGCCCCTACAAATGTCGCGAATGCCAGCGAGGCTTCACGCAGATGAACAGCCTGCAGATGCATCTCCGTCTTCACTACAACTACCGACCCTATATATGCTTCATTTGCGACAAGAGGTTTGCCAGGGTGAGCTGCCTCAAGGCCCACACCAAGCTGCACACCGACCTCTTGGTGGTCGAGCCCTCCCTAGACGACTCGCCCCAGGAATCGACCTCGGGAGAGGCCGCCGACGATCGTCAAAAACAAGGAGAGAGCGGCAAGTTTTTGTTTTCCAAGAGGAGAGAATCAGACCCGACCGAGGCTCGATCAAAACACAAGAAGATGTGATCGTCCACTGACGGCCTTGTTGTCCTTGTTTTGTTTCAACTTCTCTCGCTCGTTCATCGATAATAGATCATCTGCATATGCAAATATGCGTGTATTTTTGCTTGAAACAATCTTAGTTTGTTAGATCATTTCTGATTGCAACAATTGTTACATGTGAATACCAGTTTTAAAACGGGAAAACTTTTAATAAATTCAAAGTTGTTTTTAAACTCGTGCATTCCAGTTTTTGCGAACATGTCTTGGTGTGTTCTTTGATTTTTTCAACATATTCTGATGCATGGTTTCTTCCTCTGGTGTTCTGTATCGATTCGTGCCCCCTATCCTCGAGCCCCTGAAGTTCGGGGCGTACCTGAGTAGAGGCGCCCTCAGCTTGCATCCGGCCGCTCCGGGCGTGTAGGCCTTGATGACCCCTTTCCCTTTGTGCTTGAAAGTCAATGCCACCCATCCTAGGTAAAGATGTTTGAGATCGTTTAATAAATGGGACAGAATGTTTGAATACCTCCTAAGGCCGATCCTCTGGGGTTAAGCGAACATTTAGCACTTTTACCTAGCGACGACAGGACGACGTCCGCCATGCTGTGTTGTAGGCCTTCGCCTTCGATCTTGAATTCTGTGCCGACCAGTGGTGGCAGGGACCTGAGTCTTTCCTCATCTCCAATCGGTATCTTAAGGGTAGATATTGTCGGTCAGGCTGTCTCGATCTATAAAGATGCAGAGAGGCACAACTCACCCCGAATGTTTCTGTGCCGAGATGTTCTTTGTAGTATTGATCTGCCTCTTCTAGATTGACCACGTTGACGGGCACGTCCATGGATGCGAACACGGTGAAGAACATATTGTCATCGCCCTGATGAAATAAGCCAATAAAGTATCAATACATAGAACTTCCTTAAAGGATGTCTGAGACTGACAAAAGTTCCAATTGTCTTCAAACATAAATGCTGTGCAGTTACAGACTGGTGGATTGAAAAGATAGGATCGAGCCAGGCACAAAAGATTAGGTCCTGCTTAGGCTACCGAAAAAGTCTAAAGCAGCTTACTTCACAAAAGTCAATCCTGGAGAGGCCGGAGATGAACATCGTCTGCCCTGGTTTCATTATGTACGTCCGACTCGTGATGCCTTTCTTTGGAACACACCTCAACAATTCCGACTGGTTGAGGAGATTGATGATCTGGATGTAGCACGAAAAGATTTATTTTTTTAAAAATATTTATTAAATCGAGATGGAAAATTCCCAAAATGAAATCCGTAGGATCGTCTCACCTGATCCGGGTTTATGAGGCCCGGAGTATCGTAGCACCAGTATCTAAATGTTTCATCGTTGTAAGGGTTCACCTTCAAACCCAAATATTCTACGGCTCCCTCGTGGCCGACGGATTCGACCATCTCACCGCCTGAAATGTGGCACACTCGTCATAAATTATTTTCGATGCTTAACGACGTCGGCCTTTGCCGTCCTCACCTTCGTGATTCTCTTCATAGGAATAAGATGGCACCACGAACCCTTCCTTTGTTTGATTCCTCTGCACTATGGCATTCTCAGTGAGTGTCAGGAGAGTGGAACCAATCCTACCTAATTAATAATCAATTGCATATTAATCATCATCATCATCAACAACAAATCAGTGATGTGACAAACGGCCACTGAGCACTAACTGTTGAGATTGGGCAAGTTCCTCTTCCTGGATTCATTGAGTCTGTTTTCAGGCTGCCTTGCAAGTCTCTTCAGCCTCTCTTTTCTTAAATGCAGCACGTCAGGTTTTGGGTTGATTATGGGGAACTTGAGTAGGTTAAGGGTCGTTCCTGATAGGAGACGGGTAAGGTCGCAACAATGAACATTTAAAATATTTACGAATACTCACAAGTTCAAGAAACTCTGTATAAATATTTACTATGGGAATATTTTGGAGAGTAAAATTACAAAGGTCATGATGTCATGTTATCATGTTATTTAATCATAATGCAAGGGCTTGCTCCAATAAGCCGATCAGTAAAACAAAGCATCACGAGCAACCTGGCCAAATCGAAGTGGTCGCCCTGTGTATGATTTCCCTTGCTGTGTTTCGACAGTAGTCAGAAGCCAGAAGAGTGTTGAACAATGTCGACTTTCCGCAGTTGGCGCACCCCATTATGAAGACGTGACCTGGCGTGCGGACAAAAGAACCTCGGGTTGCAGTAATGATTGCTTAATTGTCGATCGCACTCAAGGCACTCACCCCTGAGTCTCCATTCGTCCAGCATCTTTGTGATGAGATTCTCAACTCCATAACCAGTCTTGGCGCTTATGAGGGAAAAGTGTTGGACGTTCGTCTCCTCTGAAAACCCGTTCTCTTTTGCGGTTTCGATCAAGGTTTTCATGAGTCTGTCTAGGTATCCTTCGTCATCTTTTGGAATCAGATCGACCTTGTTACCGATGACGAAGACCGGCCGGCCGACGCTTTGAACGTACTTAAAGGTGCGATGAAAGGAATTGGCTACGTCAGTCATGTCAACCAACAATATAATGAGAGCAGTGTGCTTTTTGACTTCCCTGATTATGGGATTGAATTTGTCGAGCGGGACGGTGACGTCGAGAGCGATCTCGTGATCTGCCAGAAGCTGACATCTTTGGCAGCGACAGTCCTTCAAATGACTCTTTGGCACTGATAGATATGCCTGGGAAGGAAGGTAACCTGGTATGCCGGGATCCTTGCAGTGAAGAAAAGCTCCACATCCTGGACAATTAACATCGCTTGGAGGTTGCTTCGGATCTGGTGTTCCAAAAAGTTCAAACACTTTGTTTCCTGATCTAGGGAGGGTAAAAGTTGTTGTTTTGCCATCTAATTCTACATTATCCATCTTCTCAATTCCGTCGCTGTAGGCAGTAACTACTGTTGGAACAATTTTTATGTCAGTGTTTACTAAATCTTCTAATTCAAGCAAGCCCTTCTCAATGTCTCCAAGTAATTGATCATTGTCATTTGTAGATTTTTCCGAAACTCTGACGGATTCGTCTAGAAAACTTGCAGCAATGGATATATCTTTCCCATGTGCGGTATAAATTTGACTTGATGTGGTAAATGATTTGAAACCAGTGTGACGCTTAAAGCAACTTTGACGATTTCTGGATTCCTCCCTGAGCTGTGACCAGCAACCGGTCGAACTCAAGCGAGAGCATGATATAAGCGAACGATAATTTAAGGTATTCGTAAGAAACTCCCATTTTGCTAATCTTCTAGCGCCTACAAGACGCAAACAGCTACAATAGTTGTTCATGTGTTCGTCAAAATCTCCAAGTACGCCAACGTCCTCACGAGATCGCACTAGTGTTTACACCAAGAAAACTAATCCAATTCAAACCTAAATTTACTTTTCGTTTCGAATTTTGTAAATAAGGAGCGATGAACTCAAAAGATTCGACAGCGGCTACAGTGGATAAACGCAGTCTTGTAAGGAATAAACGTTGCATTTTTGGAATTAATTAAAATATTTTATCGCTTACGAAAAAAATTATTTTGGATTTTATTGGATTTAGGAAGCAGTTTATGGTTGTCCATCAATTAAGTGTATTAACGTTCCCTAATAAATGGTTATAAGCATGAAAAAGACTTAATCGATGACAATCAGAATGATCGTAATATTTTAATAGGTTGTGGTTAGGATTTCTTAGTAGACAATTCAGTCACTTGTAAACTAAGCATATAAATTGGATACAGGTGGTGGTGGGCGAACTGCCTCCAGATTTTCTTAGAATAGTGCCATCAAAAAGTCCCCATGAATTCGATCCAACTTTATGGCTCAACCACGAAGGATCTCTCTTTTCCTCACAGAACTCCATTAGGCTTAGCATTACTCTGAGTCAGGTAATGTTTGCAAACTCCCATGGTTTGAATTCTAAACTTTCCACGACATGCAACTTATATCTGCATGATCTAAAGATCAAGGAAAGCAAAAAACATTGCAATTTAAGTTTAGACCTATACACTTCGGTGATTGCTCATTTCATGTTGTTCCTCTAGCTGTTTAGTGACAGTAGCACTCATACTTGCTGATAATGCACTGCAAGGACTCTGTGTTATAGTGAAAGTGAAATAATTTTTATGATATTCAAATAAATGCAGTGCAATTTTTGATTTTATGTCATCGGCCATTAGATTTATGTTTCCACTTCAGGCACAGCTGGCAAAAAATTATGGATTGACAAGGATGGATCCCTACTGTAGGATAAAAATAGGCCAAACACTTTTTGAGACTCAGACAGCTGTCAATGGAGCAAGGAACCCCATCTGGAACAAAGTCATTTTAACGTAATATGTTCTTACAGATTTTGTTTCATTAAATTTCTTACAATCTTGACGACCATTACAGTAGAAATGGCATTTCTTTCTTGGCAGGGCCATCCCACCCGAAATCGACCACATCTCCATCGACATATTTGACGAGGTTAACTACAAGTCTGAAAACAATTCACGAATACAAACTAACACTTACATTGATTCTTAAAAGGAGTGAAGTGTCAACAATATTCTTCTTCATTCTCCTTTCAGAGAGCTTTCACGGACGACAGCCATTTTGCTTGGGCCCGAGTGGTTATTCCAGAGAAGGTCTTCGAGGGAGAACAGGTCAACGTCTGGTTCCCTTTGTCTGGAAAGCAGGGTGAACACAAGGAGGGAGCCATACATTTGGTCTTCACTCTTCTCGTTAGTTTGGAAAAAATGCATTTCTCGGCTAATTTTTACGCAGAGTTATATTCCTGTGTTCGTGCGATGAGCATTTACCACGGATTTCAGACGAACATGTTTAATTCTGTGCTTATGTGTATGTTTGACTTTTCAATGTCACATTTAATGGCTGCTCCAGTGCAACATGACATCAGTTTAGAAGTCAAATATTGAAAAAGCTTTAGCATGTTTTATTTTGCAAATCTTTGTAAAATAATTGCTAAATTGTTCAAATTTTAAATCTGAAAAAATTTCAAACAGAGTGATCCGGCAGTGGCCGTGGCCCTGAGATCTAGCAGAAAAACGGTTGGTAATCCCACCAATCCCACCAGTGAAGTAGACCCTCAAAAATTGGCCGACGCTCCGCCAGTTCCCGTCACCGAGGAATCCGGCACCCCGACGCCAGACCCCGAAGAGGACAAGCAGAAAGTCTCTTCTCTGAAGGATATGTTCCCTGAAGTGGAAGAGGTCGTCATAATTTCAGTCCTTGAAGCAAACAGCGGCAACATAGACAGGAGCATAAACTCTCTGCTAGATATGCAGACGACATGAACTCAAAAGACGACGAACATATCTAAGTTTTTTCGGGAGGATTTCTTTCTTTCGTGTAACTTAAATGTGCAACATCCATGGAAAATGAAAATTTTGATTCCTGCCAAAAATTGAATTCTCCCATGCCAACAATGAAATCATTCGATTTTGCTGTGAAGCTGTGCTTTGTTGATGTGATTGTTTCTGGCTTTAATAAAGAACTTCTCAAGCTTTAAATGATATAATGGATGATACAACAATTTCTGGGATGGATGATAAGCTAGGGAGATATGATCCAGTAGCCAAGAAATGTGCATTTATATCCTGAACATTCGATCTGAAGTATTCCCCATTACGAATGCAGGACAAACTTTACCACTAATTTACGTTCAAAATTACTGTTAGCTTAATTAATATATTTTATTTCTTTGCCTGCAACCCATAAATATTTCCAAGGGAAATGTATCGTACAAAGACCGCTATAATTTTATTTTTATAAGCCTCAACGGTGGACGAGCGGCGGGAATGTCTTATTTCGGACTCATGCTTTTTCGATTCTACCCACGGGATTCTTTTGTCTATTACCAAGATAGTGAGTGCATCGCGTTCTTACAGCATCGGGTTTCCTCGTAAGTATTCGGCATATTTCGTGTGTAAGTCAAGCCCTGTAAAGAATTGCTGTTCCGTTTTTAAATGAAGATCCAAATTAAGGTAAACCGAACGAACAGCGGCTTGAATATATAATTTGGATCCTCAGCAAAACGGTTGGCACCTCACCCTAAGGGCTAACGAAAAAATGTTCTCAATATTCGAGTGTAACACTATGTAGGTCAAATAATTCAGCTCAGCGAATTTCGATGCAAAGGAAAAAATATAATCCTGCCAATTTGGAAGCAATTCTCGCGATTAACAAGAAATTGAATTAGTCAACAAAGTTGCTGGCTCCGTGATCAATGTGATAAAATTTTTTTAAAATAGAAGTAGGGTCAAGAGGAAATCTGTTATCTATTTCGTTGATAGTAATTTTCTCTTCACCCAGTTGTTTGGCCGTAATGTTCGTAGTAATTTTAGAGAAAGTTAAGCACTCAAATGTCACTGCGCTCTGCTTACAGAGATGTCAAATCACTCGAGTAATTCACTGAAGCCTTGTTCCATTCTTCATTGCGAATATTGCCGATAAATTAATGGCATCACTTTGACAATATCGTCTGCCTCCACACCTCCGAAAGTCAGCGGCACCCAAAAAGCGGACCATTCGCATTAGCGGCACAGGACCTATAAATACACTCCGCAAATGGGCGAGTTCTTCGAGGAGTCGAAACAACTGCTGTTACGCTTCAGTTTAAAAATTTTGCGATTAAACAAGTTTAATAATTAAAGACTATACTTAAAATTTATTTAACTTTAATCTCGGTGTAATTTGTCAATGGCTTTTGGAGATGTTCTCGTTGCTGTACACTGCCTTCTTGCTGACCTGTTCAATCCCGTTTTCATATTATCAGAGTCACACCGAAATCCAGGGCCGATGTAAGTAAAGCATAATTTATTTCAAGGTTTTTAAACATTTTAAAGTTATTTCTGAAAACGCCATAAACATCAAAATTTCACATGATTTTCAAAGCTAACGTTTTAAAATTTACATTTTGATGTTACATATAAAATATAAAACAAAAACTTCATTTGTTGTCGTCTGGCAGAAATCACAATGAGTCACAAAAATACGTCACATGGCAAAACATGTTCTTGACAGAACAGTATAAACGTGAAAGAGGCCTCCTCAATCATCATTTGATCGATTCCTTGTTAGCTTGTCAAAATTGTGGAATCACAACATCCTTCGTGTCGTGTTTTAGCGCCACAAACACTCTTCTGCGCCCTCGAAATGACGGGAAAATTGACGCCTTTAATCCGTCTGGTGATGAATTGATCGCATCCCCTGTTTGACACGTCAATGGCTACTTTCGTCATAATCTTTATAGCGTCATAAATATTTATAGCAGAAAAAATTTTAATAATGGCTTAAATTATTCTTATTTTTCACGTTATCATCATCAGCATCATCATTCTCGACGACTCCCTTCTCTTTTATCGCCTCCATGTCTTAACGATCCATTAAACGCATTCGTCTTTCCAAGACTCTGTCATCAACAAGACTTCCAAGTTTTTCTCCTTTATTGACTATGTGATATCTTCCATCCAGCCATCCTTGGCTTTGTTTTGCAACAAAATTTGAGCACAATGGAAGAAGCAAAAACACTTTCCTTTAAAAATGGCTTTCGCTATATTGCAGTAGCAGCAGTACTTAAAGTACTTAAAGTAGTACTTACGGAGAGTGGATCATTCGGAGGGTTGATCCCTTACCTTTGCA